>PVKZ01003797.1:0-113493 GCA_004027375.1 Macroglossus sobrinus
TTCTTCTTTCTTCTTTCTTCTTTCTTCTTTCTTCTTTCTTCTTTCTTCTTTCTTCTTTCTTCTTCTTCTTTCTTCTTCTTCTTCTTCTTTTTTCACTATAAGGCTCCTAGTTACATTTGTTACTAAATATCCTAATCAGGTCTCTTTCCTGATATTCTCTATTTCTCAACATGTAAGATTCGCACAAAAGATTCATTTGATAAATGTTTCTGAATTTTTCTCCTATTTTAAAGGCATTAGCTGTCAGTCTTCACTATTGCACAATTATGATGATCCAAAACTTTTTACTATGTATTAAAAAATTTTACTATATATTCTTTCAACTTCTGTGAATTTCAGTAGCTGGAAGTAACATAATAATAATAAAATTACTACCCTTTTCTAGGTTTTATGAAATGTACAAACAGTAGGAATTGCATACATTACAGGCATTGAGATTAAAATGGCACCTCTCCCTTCTTTGTAGTAACTTTGAAGCAAATAATATCTAATGTTTTAGTTATGTGCAGACCCTAAGTACATTCCCCATGGTTAATGCCAAGTGAAAGTTAGAGAAAATTTGCCAAGCAAATGGTTGACCAGTTCCCCAGTGGAAGTAAGAACAAAGGTTGGGCTCTCTGGCATTTGTTTCACTTTTTTGGGGGGTGGGGCATTCTTTCTGATTTTTACTATGTAATTTCTAAAAGGGTAGATTTTCATGAATATCTTAATTACAGCTTTTTGTTGTTGTTTGTAAAGGACCATGTCTAAGTTTTTATGAGCATGCTCCCTTCAGGCCAGACTATAGTAATGTTCTTTTACTTACAAGTGATTCTCATGGATAATCTGATCAATAACAAATGAAACGTAGATTGTTGCAAGAAAAGGTAGAAATAAAAAAGGTAAATTTTTTTGACCTTCAACACTACCACCAGTGTTTAACATAAGTCACTCTTTATGATCTGAGAAACCCTAGAAGATTTAAAAGTAAATAGCTAATTTTTTCGAATATGAATGATGTGAAATATAGATAGCATGGGTAAATAGATACACTAGTGATTAAAAACAGGTCTTTTAACTCTCTTCATTTAAAAAAATGTAAATTTTTGCTGGTTTCAACTAGAGATGCTGCTGATAAACTGAATAACTCTAAATTAAGTTATAAAAATAATATAAAAACAAAGTGTTGTGACTAAATGAAGCTTAATATTCATAGCCTCAATAACTGTATTGACCAGATGCATGTTATAACTAGAGACAACCATAAAGATGGATGTTATATAATGTGTGTCACTATAAAATTAATTTATTTTAATCTCATGACATAATTTATACTATTAATGACATTAAGTAAGATATTAAAGTGAAACAAATTAAGAATTTATTAATTTAACTTTCTATCTATATTGGCTCACATATTCAGTATCCAAAAATAAATTCAGTCACATCCATGTGAAAAAAAATTTTTTGAGTCATAAATGTCCCTTTAAAATAGAAAATGCAAAAATACTTGCAGAATAATGATCATTAATTTTTTCAAAATTTAATCACTCACTTTATCTTTTTAAAAAATAGAGAAAATACTGCGCTTCTTGTCAAACAATTGTGAATAATGTTTAACTATATCAATAAACACATTATCATTTATGCACAGAGATAATATACTGAGAATGGATAGTCAAGATTACTTATAAAAAATTACTAATAACTACCAGTGAATTGTTTAATTTGTTTTAAAGTGGCATATTTCATGTTTATGCCATATTGAATTTCCTTATAGCCGTGATAATAGCATTTTTATTATGAATGCCTTCACATTTGCATATTATAAAATGCATTATTTGATATAGAATGGCGAATTTTAAAACATAAATATTTGTTATATGATCACCTTTATAAAATATCTCACCAATTATTTTTAGGTCGACACATTTTTTGCAAAGATAGTATGTACCTATTTAAATCAACTAACTCATTTAAATTCAAATAACATAAATTTTACAAATACCATGAAGAGTACAATGATGATCAAAATAAGATTCTTCTTCTAAATAATTATAATTTAATATATATATAAATTATATATATAAAATCTAAACTGAAAAGTGAATTCTAAATGAAAGACAATAATTGTTATGTTAAAGATAAAAATGACTGTGAGACTTCCAATGTAGAAGAGACCATAGACAAATGACTGATCAGTCATTTGGAGTATAAGAAGAATTAGCTGGTAATTTTAAAAAGTATGTTTAAAAAAAAAGAAAAGAAAAACAGTAGAAAATTTCTATCTCTAGGGAAATCAGCAATTATACTGAATTGTCAAAGAAATAATATACTAATTGACTCTGAATGAATTATGTTTTATTGATTTATTGAATATTATAATATAATTTATATTACTAATGAATCGAAGACAGTATATAATGCTAAAAATAAGTAGTCGAAATAACCGTTTTTTATTTAGAAAGATTGTAGTAAATACCAGAGAAACAGCTATAAAATAATTCCAAGTTACTTAGAGATTAAAATACCAAGAGAATTAAATCAAAATAATTAAAAAGATAGTAGAGAGAACAATATCAAAAGCTACCATTTTAAGTATTTAGCAAAAAAAAAGGAAGATGCTGAGACATATGGCTAGATGAATTAGCAGTGTCAAAAGCTGGGTAGATTTCTTAGAACATAGGAGACTTAATTTTTTGTAGGCAGAATGTAGGAAGTTAGAGAAGGAGGAATATAAATTTGTAATAAAATAGTTGAAAATGTTTTAATCTACGGAAGGAGTTGCTCTTGTAATAAAGAAAATTATAAAAGCGTTTTCTCTTCCCATACCACTACCTTCCAGCCATCTCTGAGGATTTATTTTATACCATCCTGGATGAAATCTCAAATTGCATAACTCATAACTCTCCTTAGCATGCTCAGGTCTTAAATAGCAGTCTCTTTCTGAAGGATTAAATATTCCAATGCAGTCTTGTAAATCCAAACTGAGTAAATGTAAAATTCCTATTCCACCACTCATTTCTACCTGAGGCTGGGAAACATTTGTTGAGAAAGTGATTTGGCATTAAATTCTCTTTCTCTTGCCTCTTCTTATGCCCTACTCAATAACTGCTACTTGGGTTCAGGGAGTGATGTTGGAAGGAAGGGAAAAGATAAAGTTCTGCATAACTATAGTGATATCAGACAATGGTACCTTCTGGCTGAGGCAAATAACCAAAGCTAACTCTGCCCTGGGCCATTTGGGATCAAATTAGAAACTCACAGCTGATTGTACCCCACTCCCAGCATCCACACCTATCCTCAGCCTCCATATCTGGCAGGATGCTTATAACTTTATCTTCAAGCCTTTTGCTGGAGGTCCAACCCTGTGCTACAGTCATCTCTGATGATCCCGTTGTATAAAATCTTTTTAGCAAAAGAATATTCAGTTAGGTTTCTTCTATGTGTTCTATATGTAGCACACTGAAAATATGACAAAACTTTTCCCCTGACCTTGCTGATGTGTAAGCATCTCGCTCCTAATGTCATCTTTCCTCACTCTCCAACTTCAGCCAGCTTCTAATCTTTAGACTTTTTAAATCATGATGAGGTATAAGTCCCTACCTGTCACCCACTAATAAAAGTAATAGTAGTAGTAGTAGTAACTAGGGAACATAGATAAACTCTCAGTGTATTCTTCCAAAAGGACTCTTCACCTGATGCTTTCCATATTCTTGACCTGTTACACCTTCATGTCTATTCACCCAGCTCCATCCTGCTCTGTTTGCCCTGGGATGGTTTGCTCCACCTTCCCGTCCTCTGGCTTTGGGTTAGCTTTAGCACGATTAGGGGCAAGAAGTGTGGGAGAAAATAGCAGCTGCAGTATTTGTTCTCCTAACTTCCCTCATTTCTGCCAGGCTGCAGGTTGGTAGTAGTTCCCTTCTTATTCTGGAGGCACAGTTCTTCCTTGAGTCCCGTACAGCTTTGTGGCCAAGGGGATCCATTTCTGAGAACCAATATTTCTTTTTACCCCTTCAGGCTTAGGGGTGGTAATAATTTCACTCTGCTGTCTTCTCCAAATGATTTTATCTGCCATTTTTGCTTTCCCACAAACTTTTTCACAGATTTGTAAGTTGTTCCCTTATTAATTAGCACCTTGGGTATATTTTCTCTTTCCTGTTGGTACCTTGAATGTTACACATGAAATAAATTGAGGGGAAGCACCCCACTTCCTCCTTGTGACTCTACTGCTTCTGTACTATTCCGTATTATTATGTCAATTATGCTCCTTAAATCTCATTATAATCTTGACAGACAGTAAAATATACTCATATCTAACATGAAAGTAGATGATGAGCTAATGCTGACTGAACCAGTTTCATAACTTTATAAATGTTTGGTGAAAATGATTTATCACCTCAGTGAAAATGTGACAAAAGAGAAAATAAAGAATGATTTTTCATTATTTTATAAACCTGTTTATGGACTGAGGTCTAAGGAAGAAGAAGGAAAAAAAGGTTCAAGCATAGAAATGAAAGGAATTTCTTTTCCTCTGAGAAAAGAGGGAGGCAAAGGAGTTAGGTGAAAGGGCAGAGAAAATGTGTAGGTAACAAGCAAGACTGCAGAAAGACTCGATGCTGTCAGTAAAAGAATCACATGCATGGAGGACTCCTCTGCTCAGAATAAGGAGGAAGACTTGGGGAATGTAAAAATACTTGGTACATTTGTAATAAAGATTGTAGAGGAAGACAGCTAGAGGCAAATGAGGAGCTGCTAACTGTGAGGGCAGCCGAAGTTCCTCTCCCAGCAACACAACCACTCCCAGGTAGCCACACACCCTTTACAACCTGCTCTTACGGAGTGGGTTGTAAAATCAAAAGTCATTTTAGGCAACATGTAATTCTAATATTTAAAAAAAGAAAAGAAAGCTAGTTTATTTTTTACCCATTTTTGAACCGAAACTTCTCTTTTCTCCAAGTAACTTTAGTGGATCATTATGACAATTTTTTTTTTTAATCAACATAAATTTATTGTCTCACAGTCTGGAGGCCAGAAAGTCCAGATTGAGGTGTTGAAGGGGTTGGTCCCTTTTGATGCCTCTCTGTCTTGTTGACGGCAGTCTTCTCCTTGTGTCTCATTATGACAAATCTTGAGGTTTCTTTTCTGCAATAAGGATCAGGCTCTGTTTTCAAATGTTAGGTGAAATGATTGCTGAAAAGAAAACATTAGCAATTATGTATGGCTAGAGTGTAGAAATACCTTCTATACGTAAAAAGCTAAACAAATAGATTGTTTCTGATTATTACAAAACTATTCAGAAATGTAGTTCTTTTCCATCATTTTCTTCAAGAGGTTTATTGTTAATATTCAAATTTAAATCAAGTGAAAAAGATTTTCAGGTATTGGAAAGCTCTTTAGTGGAAACTTTGTCCAGCTTTTACTTCTGTATGAGGTTTGTCTAGAGCTGTGAAGGGTCTGAGATTTTATCCTACTTGCAAGTTATCCAACCAGAGCTTCCTGAACAATGACAGAAATTGAGACGGTTCTCTCACAATAGCAGTGTCCACAGCTTTAGTACTTTTGCAGTGACTCACCAAACCCCAATTCACACAAATCCATACAAAGAAGGCCAGGTGACGTTGAACAGCCACACAAATGGGTCACATTATAGGAGTGGAAGTACTGAGTTTAGGGACCCCACATCTTTTATGATGAGAAGTAGGTATACCTTCCTTTGCTCAGCAGGGAGACACTCTCAGGATCTTCAAGGCTCTACATAAATTTTGCCTTTGCTTTGGAGGTTAGCACTCATTCTGTTTTCTGAGACTATTCACTGTGTAAACATCCTCAACAGAATAATCCAAAAGATGGTCAGTTCCTCTGAATGTAAAATAAGAATGTAAGGAACATATGAAAAACTCTCTTCCAACATGGTATATTTATATGTGATAAAAATTTAGATTTACAATCTCCGACATTCAAATTTCTATATTTATGTCTAATTTCAACTTGCTTTTATTACCATGGTGATTTATCCAGAGATTATTAACCTTCTTATAACAAATTTCTTATTTCTATGAGACCCTGTGATTTTGACAGAATGGTGTTGTCCACTGAGAATTTAGATTAATTTAGATGTATAATCTGAGGTATTATTTCTAATACAAGTTTACTAATATAAGGCATTAAAATTTTTTGATGACAGGAATTCCCATATTAAATTAGTTTCTTTGATTTTTATTAACTGAGATTGTAAATTTTCATTTCCAGAAAAAGTACATAACATTATAAAATTTATATCAGCTGAAATATGACTGTTCTTGGTCACTTAAAAAAAAACAGTCACAGAGTTGCATTGGGAAATTGTTCTTGGCCTTATAACATCTTACATATAACTAGTTGATGAAATTCTTTTAGGACATTGCTATAAGTCAGAAGTTTTAATGTATAGTGTGAACTCAATATTACAACTCCACCAAGAAGAGAAGAAAGATGATAGATCAAAGACAAACACTATCAATGTGGAGTTCAGTGCAAAAGGACAAGTAAAATTTTCCTGAGACAATTTAATGCTGGGTCTGCTGTCAGCTTCCTCCAATTCAAACTAACCAAGTCCTGAAAAAGACTGAGGAGGATTCTGGTAGCGGACATAATTCAAGTATTCTTAACTTTAAGGAGAAGACCTCTATATTTCTTAGAATTCTTTTCCTTTTAACAGCTATTGTTACTTGTCTTTTCTCATCACTGAAGTGGTTAAGACTTAGAAGTCAAGATTAGGTGTAGGCATAGGACACACCATCTAAGCTTTTGGTCCTAGGGCCAGGAGGAGTCCTTGAGATCCATAGGTGATACCACTAAAGTCAGGGTTAAGTAGCCATATAGGCAAAAGCTTTAATAGTACAGAGTGGAACCCCTTTTCTCTTGTGTGATGAGTATGTACCTCTTTGAGGAACTTGAGTCCACCATAGGAATCAGATTAAGAATTCTGAAGTTACATACAGATTCCTGATAAATATTTTCCACCTCAGTTCAGTAAAAACACATTCTGCTCTAATTGTCACTATACAAACTCAATCAGTTGAAGTAAATCTCTTATCACAGCTTCTGTTTTGCAATTATATAATCATAGTAGTACTTTTCTATAATTGTAGTACTTACTCAGATTGTGTAGTAATCATTCTGACAAAGTTAAAAGAGTACAAATACTAAACTATGTCATCATCTGAAGAAATAATCTTTAAGAAAAAATTATGAATTTTGTTGAAAATATTGGGATTGTAGAGGGAAGTTTATTCTTCAGGATCTCAGCAGAGCAGTCAAAGGAAATGGACATGGTCTCCAAGAATTGTTTGCTGTGCGGAGAGCCCTGGGTTGGTAGCATGCAATGTAATGGTATGGAGACTAGCAGACACAGCCCGAGAAGGGAGGACAAGAGGGAACCAATGCACTGTAAGTTTTAAATAAATAGAAGAGAATAATATGAGCTGTAGCATGTGGGGTGAAGCTTTGAAGAGAGAAAGTGGTTTCTAAAGATTAGAAGCATTTTGTGCTATGTGCTGTCTTATGAATTGCCTCATTGCTGTTTCCAGAAGAGGTCTTTAGTAAAGGTTCATATTCATTTTGAGTCTCTTGTTAGTGCTTGCTGCTTTTTTGGATGGGATGCTGATTTGATGTTGGATTGGACAAGAGGTAGCTTAGCTTAGATGAGGTACATATAGTTCTAATGACACGTGGCAATAAGATGGAATTATAATATTTGACAATTATTCCAACAAATATAATGTTGGTGGATGGAAGATAGCTTAAACTTAAAGTAACGTTGATGACTCTTCAGTATGCAGTGACATATGTGTGCAAACACAATTTGTACACTGATTTTACACTTTTTCATACTTAGCCTTCTGTATGATCAAATAATAATCTATTATTTGTTCCCATGTTGGTTGAAAGTTTAAAATATACTTTTCATTAATTAAATGAAACTAAATAAAGATTCCAATTATAATCAAGATTATTCTAAAATTTCAGTTTCTAAGAATATCTTATTTTGAATCTCAATTAGGCCTTAATTTTTCTCCTCACTCTATCACAAGCAGTGCAGGTAAAAGTTATAAATTGAATATTTTCATGCCATGGAGGCAAACATGTAGCCCTTTAAGAAGAATTATCTTGTCAGATTATTTCTCTTCTAACAGATTGGTCCCAGAAATCAAGTTTCACCTTTAGTAATTTGAGGGGCAAGGAATACTTCATTTTCTCAGTGAGATAGCACAGCATTATTTATCATTTCTGCAATAGCATAATTACTCACTCAGCATGGCAGCTATAGTTTATAGAACCATGCTACAGCTTGGGTTTGTTTATTGGTTGCACTTTCCACAGCTTTCCATCATCAAGTTTCATCCTTTAGCCACTGTGTTCCTCAGATAATCAGTGGTGAGGCAGAATCACATACATGCAAAGAGCTTCTTTCTTATATATTCAAGGACATCAGTACTTCTAAAATATGCACAATTATATGCTGTTGTATGCTACAACCATATTTATGGCAATTTATAAAATAAAAAATAGTATTTCTATATTTTATTAGCAATAAAACCTCCATGAAAGACCATGATGACACATATTTATTGGTTTTGAATTATATAGCAGGTCCCTTTTTATTTGTAGTCTCAACAAATTATATTAAGTTTGGAATAGTTACAAAGCTGTGATTAAAATTCTTCCAAATGATCCACTATAATTTGGCTTTAAAATAAAATGAAATGAACTTTAAAAAGATATTTGTTCTCCTATCTATCTCTACTTCTATCAGTGTATATTTCCCCTCCTATAGCAAATCCAAAGTGTTTTGTTTTCCGGAAACAGCGCAAGTGAATTCATCAATGACATATACTTTCTTTCTAGACTGTGTATTGTTTTTTTTTTTTTTTTGACACTCCCTAATACAACATTGGTGAGGCAGACTGAAGTACCTAGACCAGAAGTAATAAGTACCTTCTAACAGTTGAGTCTGTTTAAGCTCCAAATAGTCTCCTCTCAGACACAATCTGAGATCCCTCCCACCCACACAACACTAAAAGAGATAGAAGAAGCCACAGCTTAATTCTCTTCACCATCTAAAAGTCACATAGAAACTACTAAATAGGTCTTATTTTTCTGTTCTTAAGAACAATCCTATTTTTATTTAACTTTAGTCTTTAAGATTTATACTTCCCTTTTCCCAGGATAGAGCCATAGTCCCAGGCTTCATGGGAGTTCAGCAAGATTGGGGATTCTAGTGTTTCCAGGCCCAGCCCTAGCTCTCAGATGTCCGGGACTGGACATATAAACAGGGGAGGCCACAGAATCTTAATCTGTTTGGCTGCCTTTTATGGTGGTAATCTGTCCCCAGCATCATTGTGATTCAAACCAGTTCAGTCTGAAGTGACTGGCATGGTTTTTAGCTCTCAATCACTGAAGACCACCTTAGAAAGGAAATTAGATCTTCCATTTGCCTCCAACTCCTTGCCCAAGTTGACAACCAAATTCATTAGCCTGACAGACACTGAGCTTGGCAGACACTGAGCTATCCAGCAGCTCCTAACATTTTTTTCTAAATTGTATACTCTTCTCATGGTAGTAGAACTCTGAAGCTGTCTTCACATCCTCAGAGGGCCTTAAAGAATTAGGAAGTGGTGTGGGGAAGTTTCCTATCTTCCTCTAAGTCACACTGTACCAAATTCCTTCAAGCCTTGTTGCAGTCTATTTCTATGAACCACAGGTCATCTCCTTGTTCACACACAATCTCTAATTATAGTAACCTGTGGGAAAGACTTCTGATTCAACAGTGGTCCTTAATTAGATCTGTTGATACTTTAGCATAAGAAGTAGTTGAGAAATGAGATGCCAAGATTCTCTTCTGTAGGCTCCTTAAATGTTTACCAAGATTCTCGTAGAGTTCCCCTCAGTGTTAGACACCCTAACTCACATCCATTCCTTTTAAACAAAGAGAATATGTGGTAGAAATGGATGCTTTATTCCCATTAAGCTACCTCAGTTTTTTTCTTAAATTGAGTGGAGAAGAAGGGCATGAAGAGCAGTTGAGGATATAGGTTCATTTGGCCTCCTTTTACTGAGTCTTAGCTAGGAGGTTTTAGCCCTCAGCTGCCAGCGACTATATGTCAGCTCTGTATAAAATGTTGGGGGACTTATTTCATTTATTCTTAGCTCTGTTCCTGGCCCCTAATTTGTGTACCTAACATCTACCTGGTACATAGAAAAAAACAGTGATTTAACTTATGATATGACAACTAAACCTAAGAAAGCAAAAAAATCTCCTAAGATAGCAGATAAAGAGTATATGGAAACATTGTTGAATATATAGTCATGAGGATCACAAAAGTAAAAATAAAGTGTAGAGTATCTTAAATAATGAAGTGAAGACCACCTAAATAAGTGTCAGCAATAATTCTATTTTTTAGCCCAACTTCAAACTATTTCTGAGCCATTCGAAAGGCCCCGTGGCAGATGTTTGAGGAAATGTAGAATTGCAAAATCCACAAGTCATGAGTACAAATAAATCAGTAGGACTGCCTTCATGGCAAATATTCATAATATAGTGCAGGAATTAGTGATTTTTCTGTAATTCAGTTGATTCTGATTATCTTCAAGTATTTGAAGACTGATCCTAAAAGAAGTCTTCCAGAGAAACAACAATCAAAAGGTGCAGTTTGTGAGCCAAAGAGCAAGAAATGTGATTAATCTCAGAGGATATTTGATTTTCATTTGACATTTGATGAAAGGAAGATCAAAGTGACAAGATTTGATGCTCTTAGAGTTAAGAAGAAAATTGAATGTATATGACTACCTCACAATGGGAAGAGTGATTGGAAAATAAAAAATGATAATTATTACTAGCACAGCTAACATTAATGAGTAATTATATACAACACATTCTTCTAAGTCATCTTAAATATATTAACGTATTTAATCTGAAAGAACTTTAAAATAATAGATGTGTTAGTGATACCAAGGCAGAAATTAAACAGAAGTAATTGTCAATATAGTAAAATAGTACAAGAATGTATAATAGCAATTGCTTTTTCTACTATCTTTCAAAAGATAATCTAAGTCTACACTAGCAAAATACTTGTATAAATACTTTTATTGGTATATTACCATATTTTACTATTTTACTTTTCAGCTTAATCAAAAAAGATTGTCAGGCAAAACCTTTTTTTTGTCAAAATTATTAAAGCTGTTTTAAAATTAAGTCAATACCTTCTGACTATATTAAGTGAAAATTAACAGATGACCAAATTTCTTGTCATCAAAGTGAAGACATCAGAAATCACAGACACATGATTGTATTGCTAGGAACAGTTTGAACTGGTCAGCTGCAACCCATAAGGCTGGCTTTGGGGTGTTAATTTGTCCTGGCCGAAATGTTGAAAAGCAATATTAAATGTAAATATATCCACCTTGTAATATGGAAAGTTAAGGCTTCCATGTTTCTCTTTATGACATAAAGTCCAATTGCCAATAATAATGTGACAGACACTCCTTTACTATCTGAAATATGCTACCTAAAGTTATTCCACATTGGTGATCAAGGATCAATTTTGAACATGAAGACCCCTAAATTAGGAATATAAAAGATAAATATAAAATATTTCATGTAACGTGTATGAGATAATTATAAATTCTCTTGATCTTTTACTATTTTTCTCTTTACATGCACAATGAATTACTTTACATTAAAATATTGAGAACTAAATGAGAAAATGTTTGTTCACTGTTACTAAAATATTAGTGTATTTTTATCCAAAGAAAGAAAATTGTCATTTTTGTTTGTTCTATTATCTTAAAATATAACAGTAAAACTCTCTATTTTTTTTATTAAATATTTTGTTTCCACAATCAATGCAATATCATGATACTGCTTCATGTGTACTCTGCATTTCCAGACAGTCAAGATTTATTTTTTCTTTTCAACTCAGTCTAAAATTAGATGGAATAAAATTTAAAAGGTGACATAATATCAAGGAGAACATGCTAAGTATGTAATAACTGTAAAATTCAGCCACACATACATTTACTCTGAGAAAAAGAATCATGTGTGATTGTTAAATATTTTGGACACATGGAAGATAATACCACAAATATAATACATGACTGTTTATTTATCTGCAATAACATTGAAAAGTGTTAGTTGACACTTTTCAATGTCAAAGGAAGGCAAGAATAAAAACTTTTCTAAGTGTGGTTTGGTTTCCTTAGAATTCTGGTACCTGGTTTTGTGCAAGTAAAACAGTCTTCCCTCTAGAGAGACTAAGTTGGCATAACAGGAAGGAAAGTTAATATTTGTTGTTGAGCTTGAGGAAAAGCAAGTATTTACAGGTAAAAATGAGATCATAGAAGGATCACAAAATCTTTCTTATTGTAACAAAATAAAATCGGGCACTCCTTTTTTACCTCTGAAGTACTTTGGCCAATTGGTAGGGTGAGTACATAGGACTAATCATTAGTGACAACTGTAATTCTACATTTGATATTTAAGCTCAGATGAACTTAAAGAGATTAATTTCAGAAACAGTATTTTGGTATTTAAATTTTTAATAATAGAGGCATCTTCAAAATATTTCTATTCTATATATAACTTCTCAAGTTTTTTTTTTTTTGTAAATTTAGCATAGGACCCCAGAGTGCAAATAAACTAACATTACTAGCAACATTTTTATACTTTAGAAAAAAATTATAAATATCTTTAAATATAAGACATTTATATATTTTTATAAATATTTTATATGTATATACATATACTATATGCATCTATATAGTGTGTGTTCCAACTCTGTTTTATCAGTCTAAAAATATATAAATCTCTGTTCTATTTATCTATAAATGCATGCACTAAGAAAAATATTTAAATTACTAAAATTTTATAAACTGTTATAATATCAGACAAAGCAGATAAATAAATAATGTTAGTTTTATTTTTCAGGTATATCCTATCCCTGCACTTTTGCTTTCTGATATATAGATGAGAATCAGATTATCTGAGTCAAAGAAACAAAAATGTAAACTGGTATTTTTATTTAAATCATGATAAACATGTTGAGTTAGGGAAAAAATTACCTTTTGTTTGCAACATTCATTTTTCCTACATAAAAAGATATGCTGTTTCAACTTAATGAATGAATAATTTTTTAATTTAAATATAAATTTTCTGATTGGTTAGTTATTGAATACTGTTATTTTTATATATTTTAAAATTTATCATGGTATGAATGCTTAAGAGATTTACCATCTTAAAGCTTTAAATGTACAATAAAGTATTGTTAACTTTAGGGAAATGTTCCATAACAGGTCTCTAGAACTTAATCGTCTTGCAGAATTGAGACTCTATGCCTTTGATTAGCTGCTCCTCAGTCCCCGTCCCCCAGCTCCTAACAACCATTCTACTTTCTGATTCTATGAGTTTGACTACTTAGGTAACATGTAAAAGTGGAATAGTAAAGAATTTGTCCTGTGACTAGAATATTTCAGTTAGCATAACATGCTATTGCATATTACAGGATTTCTTTCTTTTCCAAAGCTAAACAATATTCCACTATATGTGTGTACCGCACTTCATCTATTCATCTGCCAATGGACATTTAGGTATATTTATATCTTTTTAAATGTTGACTTTGTTTCCCAGCACATTATTAAATATTTTGCTTCTAATAATTTTCAATAGCTTTTTATAAGTTTCAATTTATTCAGTACAAACATATCAATTAATGATGATTTTGCTTTCTTTTCAGATTTTCCCTATTACATTTATTGATTTATTACCCAGTGCATCTAAAAATTGGTAAAAGCTGTAATAGTAGACACCCATGATTTATTCTCTTGTTAATAGAAATAAATCAAGTTTCTCATCATTAAGGGTAATGTTTACTGTCTGCATATATTTACATTTATGTTACGTATGTTTATATTTGTTTTGTGTATATGTCCGTTATGTATGTGCGTTATGTTAAGAAATACCCTATCCCTACTTTATTAAACTTAAGTTCAGAAATAGATCTTACAATTTTCAAATGCATTCTGCTATCTTTGGAGGTGATCGTCTGATTTTTCTTATTAATAGGGTGAAATATACTACCAGGTCTCAAATTGAGCTATCGACACATTGTTACTATGAATCTCACTTGGTCATGATGTATTACTTTTTAAAATACTGCACTATGCAATTTGTTAGTATTTAGACTAGTTTTTGCTTCAATTTTCAGGTTTATCAGGTTTTAACTGCTAAACAGTATCCCATGGCTGTCTTGTGCATATGTTCTGAAATATTTTAACTATCCATGGAATTATCTTTCCTTCAAAGTTTAGTTAAGGTTCATTCAACACTGTGAGCCTTGATGTCTTTTTCTGAAATAGCTGAAATGATAAGATGACATATATGCACTCTAAATATTGTTCTCTTTTTATTTTGTCTGTATTTAGTGAGTCCTTTGATCTAGACACTAGCATTTCCTCAGGTCAAGAATATTTGTTTAGATTCTTACTCCAGTTTCATTTATTCATATCCCTTTTTTTTCCCTAAAAACGCCAATTTTATGTACCTGGGATATATATTTTCATTTATAAATATAAAATTTTATTTTTTACCTCTTTTAATCTCTTCTCTCCTTTTTTTTAATCTAAATAAGAATCTCAAGTTTGCATTTGCCATCACTGACTATTCTACAGCTTCAGTTTTTCTCTTCATTGTGTCTTTATTGTGTCTAATGCAGCATTTAATCTCCTTTAACGTTTCTGTACAATGTCCCTTTAAACTCAGCTAACTTTCTTTTTTGCCTAGCAACAAGTCAGAAAAAATTATTTGCTGTATTTTATATTTTAACTTTTATATTGTGTTTTTGCATTTTAAAGTATTTAATAGAGTAAATATTTTTAAATGTACATGTATATCTCACAGAAATATTTTTTCCAAAAATAGTTTATCTGCTACTTTTTTCTACATTTTTCTATTACATTCTTAAACATTTAAAATCCTATACTATTATTGTATATATGTATATATAAAGATTAGTGTGTGTATAAATATATATATATATATGTTTACATATACATACAAATATATGTGCTAATACATATGAATATATATACATACTAATCTTTATATAAGGCAAGATCTACATATTCTCTTGATTTCCTATAAGTAGAGCATATACATTTCTCTTGGTTTCTTCATCCATTCGATTATTGGTAGAATTCTCAATACACCTCAGGTTGACGATTCTTTAACAGAGTCTTAATCAATTTTTAATATTTAGAAGTGATACACAACTTTGCCAAATTTGGCTCTTTTCTTCTGCCAAGTTTACATTCTAGTAAAGGTCTTCCTCATTTACTTACACATTCCACCTGTATTGAAATTTTTGGAATACTAGAACCAGAATAGATACAGGAAAAAACTGAATGATAATTTGAAGGAATAAAATGACCATCAGAATTTTTTAAGTCATGTCTTACTCAATGGTCTTGGTCACTAAAGGCCAAGAGAATTGGAGATGGATTATAAAATAAAGTGGCTAATAAAAATGTCATCTACTCTTTTTTCCAAAGGGCTTTACTCCCTTCTTGAGCATTTCTTGTTTGTTTGTTTTTTATTAATCTTCTCACAGGGGTCTGGACAAACATTACCTAGTACTGTAGTTTGTGGTATGTAGAAAATATATTTTTGTGTTTTAATATGACCATTAAGAATTTGTAAGATACCACATAATGAAAATTCATTACATGTTTACTTTGGATCAGATATTACATACAATAAATTAACATAATGAAAATTCTTCTTGTTGACTGAGGGGCATCACTGTAAACAATCATTATGTCTTCAGTTGCAATACAGAGGAAAACACAGAGCTATTGATATGTGTAGGACCTAGATTCTTAGGATTAGATGTGCATTCTGTATTTTGTTTTCTGCTTCTCTTGTCAAGCTGTCAGTGATCACTTCACACGACTGAAAATATAACTGCCTTTAGCAGTTCCCTCCCTGCTTCTAATCTCCTAGTTTGAAGCAGAAGCAGAAAATTAGTTTGGCTGAGAGTCAGAGCTAGCCTAAATGTTGTATTAAGTGGGAGTCAGAAGTCTTCGAAAATGGACTGGGGCTTTATGTATAGAATAAAAGATATAAACCTTTATTTCATAGATTTTTTTCTCCTAACTTTTAAATTTATAGCTTTGCTTTAAATTTTCATATGTGATTGATAAATAAATAAGACTTTATTATAAACCAAACTTACATATGTGCCACAAATCTCTTGTGTTCCACACCAGTGAAAGGTGCTGCATCTTATTCACCCTTTTTTTCCCCAGTTTCCAGGAAAGTTACTGGCATACAGTAGGCGTTCAATGAAGATTAACTTGAATTGAACAAATATACTGCTTATATATTCCCCTTTCAATATCCACATGCATCTGAAAAGTAAGCATTATCTTACCCTTGTTTCCTGCTTAATTTAGTCTTTTCCCTCCTATTTTGTTGATAACCCAAACCTTCATCCATTCTCACTGGCCAGGAACCTAGGATCTAACCTATGTTCCTCTTTTCCTTCACCACCCATGAGTAATTGAAAACTAAGTCTTGTCTATTTTCCTTCCTGAATATCTTGAACCCATGACCTCCTCTTCACCCTCACTGCCCTGCCTTAGTTAAAATCATAACAGTTTTTAACTTAATTTCTCTACCCTTTGCAATTCATTTTCCAGATTCCTGCCCAAAACTTTTTACTCAGAAATTTAATCATTAAAGTTAGCCAATTGTTAAATTTTGTTCTCCTTGACAGAATGAGAATCCAGAGAGGCCAAAGCAGCTATAATTAACAGGATACAGTAACAGAAAAGATACAGTAACACCCACACACAAAAAAAAAAAACTTGAGAGATTTAAGGAGATTTTCTTGTTTACCTTTATTGGAATACTGACCAACCCTTGTGTGAGGAAACTATCTCACTGGAATGAACCACTAAAAAGAAGGCAGAACAACAATCCCCAGAACTCTCTCAGGGCCACAAATAGTTTGTTTCTAATAGCCAGAGTACAAAACCCTTGAAACAGGGGACTCAGAAGGATATTATCTCACTAGTGTGGAAAACTTCTACCTAGACTAAAAACTGTTTTGGTCCCACCAGACAAAGGGAGAGAGAAGCATGGAAGGTGCAGAAATGTTCTAAATCAACTTCTAGAGATTAAAAATATATATATATGAGATGAAAAACGCACTGCATATAATTAAGAGCAGATTATCCATTGCATCAAATACACACACACACACACACACACACACACACACATATGTGTGTGTGTGTATAAATATAAATATATATATATATATATATATATATATATATATATATATTAAAAATAGGAATAGAACCTACCTGAAATGAAAAAAGAGGGTGTAAAGACTAAAAAAAGGTTAACAGCTCATCAGTGGGCTGTGGGACACCTTTAAGTTACCTAAAAATGGACAATTTAATTTCTCTAAGGAGAAGAAAGATTTTAGACAATGATATTTGAAGGAATAAATTGCTGAAAATTTTCTATATTTATTAAATTGAGCTCTCTTCAGTTAAAATCAAAGTCTCTTTTTCTTAAACTTACTTTGGAATTGAACATTATAAAGAGAGAATTTCACATCCAATAAGTGAGGCTAAGACAGGCAAAGATTTGAAAACTTTTATTAAAAATCAACATGAGATGACTGGAAAGAAATCTAACCCCTACCCACCTAGAAATATGTCCTGAGATTCACACTCATATTCTGGGGCTCCTCCCCCAATTCAGTCATCTTCTTGCTTTCTCTTATATTCTTCTCCCAGACCTCCTTGTTGTCTCTCCTGTGTCGTTTCCTGTATACTTTACATCTACTTGTGAATTACTGTCTCCTACGGGTTGAAGCTTTCATAAACCATAAGTCAATAATACCTGTAAGCTATTCGTTTCTTAGCAACCACCACCACACTGGCCTGTATCTAGAGCAAAGAATATGGGAATGACTGACCAATTGTTAACTTAGACAATAGTAAATATGGAAAGCATTTATGAAAAAAATGTTTATATCTCAGCAATTTCTAGACACAAAAGAATTGAAATTCTGACTTTCTAGTTTGACATAGTTCTGTGTTAATCTTTTTTATTGGATACTCATAAGGGTTTTTACAAAATGATTTTGTAATAATTACAGTATTTGGCCATCTGTTTATACTACCTAGGTTCTAACTATAGATGGAGAATGTATTCAAAAATTGGGCTACATTTTGCATAATATTTGGTGTCATAACTCACTATGTTTTTCATAATGTGCTTTAATATTTTCAGTAAGACATTTTAGGTAAAGGGCACAGAAATTATAGAGTAACACCAGCCACAGAATCAAAAAATGTATACAGCATTATCTCCGAAAGATATTAAAAATAATCTTGCCATAATTTAACCACTAAATTCAGTAATGAATATTAAATAGCTTTATTTTTCTTTATAATTTATTTTTATGGTGCTATTTATTAAATAATAGACTGTTGCAAAAATTATCCAAAAAAAGTATCAAATATTTTGTCCCATTGAAGCTAAACTACATTTTCTACCTTCTCTGTGCTAGTTAAAAATAAAATGAAAAATCAAATGAGTATCTAAAGTTGTGTTTAAAAGAACTGTAACATAGGTCCTATGAAATCGTCCCTGGTTAAAGTCCTATAAGTACCTTGTTCTTTTGAGGTGGCAAACGCATGGCTCACAGAACAGCTCACTGCTCAAGCTTGTTCATGGAGTCTCATTTATCACAGTGATCTGTGTGTGGACATGATAACATAATCTGTATACAGTGTTCACTTTTCTCTGGGGTGGGCTTAGTGTTTTTAAACCAATTACTCAAAGAATATCCCTTCCTCTCTATCTTGCAATTTTGACCCTCAAAGCTTAGCACAAACTGAACTTTGTACTGGGGTAGGGAATTTGCAGGAGGCTTTGCAAATGACTTCCAGAAATGACTCTGTAAAAGATCCTAAGTACCTCTCTCCACATCCCCTCCTCTGCCCAATCCCCCTCACCTCTCACTCACACACTGAAACAGAGACCTGAGATCAAATAGATTGAAGTCTGAGTATAAGATATGCAAATATTACTCCTACCTCTGTCCACAGAAAAAAACACTAGTACCCCAGCAGCTGTAAGCAAACCATGTGCCCAGATGTTGATTTTTAAATACCCATTCTTACTAAAGAAATAAGAGCTTCTTGTGGAAATGTCTGATGCCAGTGCTAGGGCAGAGAAAGAACTAGATGAAATTGGTACATTTGAGTGTGCCAGAAAGTAAGAAAGTGCCCTAGAAAACATGTCAAAAAACATTAGAGACAGCCCGATGAGATTTCCATTGGCCAAATCTAGGTACAATTTGAACATCAAAATTAATGAGGACCATAATGGATTGTAACTTGCTGAATGAAACAGGAAATCATGAGTTTATTATAAGTAAATAAAAAGTACATACATAGAGGAAAAGGAGTTGTTTTTAAGTACTGTGTCAACTGACAAATGTGGAAGAAATGATAGAGTGAAAAAAATCATTTGCAGCTCTGATAGTAAAGATTGATTCAGGCAAAACTCATCAAGATACCATTTCTTCAGAAAAAAGCTAGATGAGAAGCAGGCTGTTTGCATGTTCTCATCGCAGACTGCTGAGTAGTAACAAAGGAAAAATGATAACTAGTCAGTGGAGAAAGCAAACAACATCTTGATCTGAGGATCCAAATTAACTTCATCAGTAAGGGGCACATAGACATCACGTGTTTGGGGGTGTGATGCCCTGAGGAGGATACCTTATCATTTCTGCATTATTCCAGTTGGAGTTGCAAAGCCTGAGTCAAGTAATGCAAACACATTACTCAAAACCAAATTCAGAGACATTCTATAAAATTACTAACCTAAAGTTTTTAAAAATGTCAGTCATGACAAAAAAAAGGCTACGAAACTTTTGTAGATTGAAAGAGATTAAAGAAATACAAAGATTTCAAATTTTCATAATTCAACATTTGCCCCCAGACTGTTATATATACGATAGATTAAAGAAAATATCTTGACATTAAATTTCTTGAATTGGATCATCTTCAAATTCTTATTTGAGGATATTTATTTACGTTTAGAGAGTTGTATTACATTTTCTTCTACTTAGTGGTTGGTTTGGGGAAAAGAATTTTTTCAGATGAAATGTTTTGATTAATATTTTTTATTTTCTATAGTAGCTTTATTGTAGTTTTGTGTTTCTTTTTTTTTTCTATTTCTAGGTGGACAGGGTTCTTAGTTCAAGAGCATCCTTTTCTATCAGTATAACAGGGTGCAATTTCTTTAATGGAAGGTGTTTGCAGCTTGGGCAGAAAGGGAGTGGTTGTCATGTCTTGCTTCTTTTTCATTTCTGCATGTTTCTTACTATTACTTTTTTCTTTCACTGCCATAACTTCAAATTAGACAAACAACTGACATTATTTCTTATTATTTTTCAGAACCAGAATTTTCTTCATTATTTCATCTACTGGACTCCTCAAAGGGCCCAGACTCTTAAACTCTTCAAAACATGTTTAAATTATACACATAGTCTTATTTTCACTGCTGAAATATATAGTAGTATATAATATATACTACTAGTATATATTATATATAATGTAATATATATAATATATATTACATATATATATGTAATATATATATAATGTAATATATATAATATATATTATATAATATATAATGTAAGTATTTAGTGGCAATTGTTTATTTCTACTTTTCCTGTGTTTTTGGTCTACCTAAATAATAAAGTGCACTTGCTGTAAATGGTGGAGCCCACGTAACATTTGTCTGATAACTTATTATTGAAGGCAGTAAAACTAGTGAAATTTCTCCAAGTAAACTTTTGAACATGAGTATAGCAGGTCTTATAGTTTTTTGTTTTTGTTTTTTAAAATTCATGGAAAGCCCTCCTCACCTGTAAATCTTCCTCTATTATAGGCTTCTCTTGGCAGCATTTCATAATGCTTCAGGGAAGAATTTGTCCTACCTGCTCCACATTCCTACAATTCTTCTATTACATGGTAGTCTAGTGGTTCAATGTCAGGGAGATTAAAGAGGACACCACCTCTGTCTAAAACAGGTGGGGACATTACAAGGAAACCACATTTAAGTTTTAGCCCAACTGCTGAATTTGCAAAGTGTGTCCTGAGTTGAATATGTACTTAGACAATTTAGCTAAATGAACTTAAAATGTTTTATATTGAGTAATGAGAGAACTGTGTTTTATTTTCTTTTGTCTTGTTTTGTCTTTCCCGAGAGGAAAAGGTTAGAGAAGAGAAAACAAGCCAAGAGTAACTAAGAGAGAGAGAGAAGTAGAGAGGCAGTCTGCACCCACAGGACAGAGAACTGAAGCCATAATCCAGACTAGGCCAAGAGATGTTTTATTTTGAAGGATGATGGTTAGCATACAACTTTATGTATTTGAAATGCTGCAGTGGTCTGCGGCAAACATTTTTGTGTCTCTCTAAAACTTGAGTGAAGTTTGTTAAAATATATACCAAGTGTATGAGATTTTTGTCTTTATGAACATTAAGGAAAATGCTGTTGCATGATAGGGTCAAAACAATTAGAATAAGAACTATACAAATCTCTTTATAAAAATATATGAAAGCTAATTCTGACATAAAATATGAGGAATATTATATGCTGCTGTGGAATAGCCAAAGTGAATCTTCCTCCTAGTGAAGATTAAATTATTTGAATAGTCACTATCTCTACCATCAAAGAAATATACTTTCATGAAATACTTGCAGTAATTTTAATGCCATTTTCCTGTTACTTGAACTAATAAAATTAATCTATGTTTAGATATTATTGTTGTTTCTAGGTTTGCTATATACATTACAGAAGTGATGTTGAGTACTTAATATATTCAATACAACAAAACTCTGGTCATTGTTTTCTAGCTAGCTTATATAGACTAAAAGATTAATCCTTGTTAAAAATCAGTACTGCATATTTTGGATGAAGGGATGATCTAGCTGGGACATATGTCACTTTTTTTAATATCTGAGTTGACTCAATAGCTCTGACTTGCTTGTTGGATGTAACTTTCCTCTGACACTGTCATGCATTAGTTTTAAGTAGGACTACTTTCTCAAGGAATCAAGTATATATATTCACCAGCTAGAACTTTCAGTATGCAATGGGCTTCCTTCTGCCTTCATGTGTTTTTGTGGTCTTTATAGCTGTAGCTTTCAGTGAACACTTTTGATTTATTGCAATAATATCCAGAGAATGCACTACATTTCTCTTTTATCTAAAGCAGACCATATTTCTAAATTAATAATAAAAAATGGAGAACTACATATATTTCCATATTCTTGTTGCTGACATTAGGATACATGTAAACATGTATGACTTAATTTCTTCTATAAATTATTCTGTAATTGCTGTAGATTTTTGTAGGAAACTCAGATATTTATAGCTTTCCATCTACTCTGTCTTCAATAATTTGATTATTTCCAATAATGAATCTATGCATCACAGCAGGTAATGCTTTTATTATTCATATTGATTTGCATTTATTCAACACAAAACCCTATTTATACAGTCCCACTGAAGTGCTCCATAATTTTCTATTGTCTTTTATACTGTGTTTTAAAATTGATGTAGGGCCTCATATCATACTGAGTAAACTGCTGATGATATCACAATCATATTTTAAAGCCATGACTAGTATAATTTACTTTTCTGCTAAATAGACTCAGTTCCAAAGAGGATTAAACAAATGTCCTTGATATAAACTCCATGGGGGGAAGAAATCAAACCTTGATGTGAATCAAGAGATTTAGATTATCCACTTGGCCAAGCTACTTCCTGACTCTGTAAATTTGGAAAATTCTTGGTTTCCTTCTGTCTCCTTGTCAGTAAAATAATATTGACTTCATTATTCTCATAGCTCCCTTTCTTTGAACTCTGAACCTCTACAACTTTAATTTATGATTATCTTTAATCTATGTCAGTACGTTGAACACTTGAAAAAATGTTAGATCTGTGCCATTTACTAATTTTAACCCTTAAAAACTTCACAATCAGAGGGGTCAGTTTTATTGTTTAGAAAAATGTGTAAAGTTACAAGTATAGATATTCAATTTTGGTTTGAGGCTTTTTGTGGCTATCATAAGTTCAACAGTAAGATTTTATCTGAATATTTGTTATCACTAATCTCATTTATGTCTGGTCTTTTCCTTCTTCACTGAGAGTAGAGTTTCTTTAATTCTTCAGTGCATATATATATATATATATATATACATATATATATATATATATTATGTTATATATATATATATATATACATATATATATATATATATATATTATGTTAGGTAGGCATGCTGATCATTCAGAATTTTAGAATTTTCTACTTTGAAGTAAATGCTATAGGCTTTCAAGATAACAAACTCATCAGCAACGTGGATGATTTTCCAGTTGACATCTTATAACTATAATTAAGAAATTTCTTTCATCTATGATAAGGTCCTGTTCTCAGAAATGTCTCTGCTCCCAGTGATTCCTGGAGTGTATGCCCTGCAAATGAAAAATATTATCTACAAAGAGAGATATCCAAATGTCTTAGACAAAATATTTTAGTTTGAATTGGGTATTTGAATTCAATTATGTTATGAATACTTAGACCAAACATCAATTGTGAATCAGCATTAGATTCTAAAATAGAAATTGAAGAAATGGAAAACAGGTGTTCCTGATAAAACACATAGTAGGAGAATTCATGATTGAGGAATTGAGCACCTGGGAAAAATAAACCTGGAGCGGGCTACAATATGGTTAAATTTATGAATGCCATTATAAAAGTTTTCACATTAATAAATAAAAAGAGGACAATACATATTGCATGAGTAATAATGGGTATTACATAGTCAAATGTTAATAACAATTATTATTACACAGTCAAATGGTAAATATCAATTACCATTTTCATTCTCTTAATTTTCTGAAACTTTTCAAGATCATCTCCCATAGTGTTTTGATGATATGTTTGCTTTATTAAAGATAACATGCATATTAAGAATTATATTTATATATAGTATTTCCTTCAATATACATTTCATTTCTAATTTTTTGATTCATTTCTATCCCATCTTCACTATGGTCCTAGAAAATTAAAGCAATTACAGTCTCTTTCTATCAACACAGCATCATGTATCTTGGGATTATTGTGTCTCAGCTTCCGTCACTTTTCCCAATGTTTCATTGCAAGTTTGATGCTATTCCCCTGTTGTCAGTTTTATTTCAGTTTTATTTCTGTTTCTTTAACCTTTATTTTGTATGTTTGGTTTTTGCTAATATGTCTCTGTATAAGTAAATGAATATTTGCATTTATTAAAACCAAAAGTATTAGATCAAGTAAAAGGGCTAAAGGAATAATTTCAGTTATGTGAAATTGATATCCATAAAAATATCCATCATTAGAATTTATTGCCGATAAGAGATTATATCACTTAAAAAGATAACTGACTTGACAAAGAACATCCACAAAAAATCAGCATCATACATAATGTTGAGAAATTCGCTAAAATTGAGAGCAAGACAAGGATTCTCTCACAACTTCTGTTTGGCATTTTACTGAAACTGGCTAGCGTAATACAACAAAGAAAAGAAATAACTTATATAGATGGCAAATAGCATATAAAACGATGCTCAAATCATTTATCATTAAAGAATTGCAAATTAAAACAACAGTAAGATACATGCCTATTAGAATGACTAATATCTAAAACAATAGCAACTGCTAGTGAGAACATGGAAGAAAAATTCTCTTTCATTTCTGGTGGGAATGTGAAATGATGCCATCACTTTTGAAAACTGTCAGTTTCTTGTAAATCTCAATATAAACTTTAACCATGTAATCATGTCCCTAGGTGTTTACCAACTGATATGAAAAATTATATCTACACAAAAACTTGCAGATGAATATTTAATGAAGCTTTATTCATAGTTGCCAAAAACTGAAATTAAACAAGATGTCCTTCATTAGGTGAATGAATAAATAAATTGATATTCTCATATGACAGAAATACTACTCAGCAATAAAGCTATCAAGGCATGTAAAGACATGAATGAATCTAAAATACTTATTGATAAGTGAAAGAAGCCAGGCTGAGAAGACTAAGTACTGTATTTCTTTTATATGGCATTCCGGAAGAGGCAAAATCATAATGAAGGTAAACTGATCAACGGTTTCTGGGAATTTAGAGTGGGATTAGGGAGACACTGAATAGGAGAAATATAGGGCATCAGTTCAAGTGGAGAAACTATCTTGTATGATATTGTAATTATGGATATGTAACACAACGCATTTTTCAAAATTTATTGAGCTCTGCAATAGAAAAGGTGAACCTTAGTGTATGCAAATATTTATTTAAATATTTAGAGGTCCAGGGAATTCCAGAATGAAATGCAGAACGTGGCTGTAACAAGCATAATATGGTATCCTCAGTGTTATCTTGGACAGAGAGTATTAACAACAAAAAAAATCTGAACAGAGTTTGGTTAATAATAATGTATGAATATTTATTCATCAATTGTGACATATGTACCATATTAATGAAAGATGTTACTAGAGGAAATTTAATATGGTATGTCATGGAAATCTCTGTTCTATTCTCACAATTTTTCTGTAAATCTAGAACTATTTTAAAATTAAGCATTTATTAAAAATAAAATGGGATTGATAAAGTAATATTATTATATAGCTGATATAATCAAAATAGTAAGAATATGAAAGAATATTGCTGATATGGAAGAAGTTGAAAACACATTATGTGAAAAAAAGAAACAAAAAAAATGTCGTGACTCTTATGCAAATCTTATGCAAAAATTTACACAAGTAGACATGCACATAAGTATTTAGAAGGCTACACGCCTAAGTGCGGTTACTTTAAAGATAGTGGCATTTAGGGTTGTAGCAAACAGAGTGAATGTGGGCCTAGACTTTTTTGTATATGCTTCTCTTATTTAAATATTTTAGAATGAGCAGGTATTTGTAGGTATCATAAATTATTTATGATTTAAAATAAACACCTTGTATACATTTTAACTTTTATTCTGCCAAGTCTTTGATGAATTATTCCTTTTTGCTCCAGTAACATCAAGTAGTTTCTCCAGTACATCCTATGCTAAGCATGTAAGCAAAGATACATTTCTCCCATGTTAAAAGGGAAACTAGGAAAACAAAATACAACAAAAAGCCTAATGCCTATCTGTCACTCCATATCTCTTTTCCTTCACTGCCAGACTTCTTAAAACTGTCATCTACCTTCATCATTTCTGCATTCTTATACATATTTTTTTTTCTCACTTTCAGTTCACTGCAGGCTGCCTTTAGTCTTTACCCCTCTACTCAGTTGAATGTTGGAAACTTCTGAAGGAAGTAATGCAGTGGGGAGACCCAGGGTTCTGAGCAGATATTGATGCCGCAGCTGGGACTTCACATACTGCATTTTATTTTCCTAATCTTGATTTCCTCCATGTATAAAATGAGGATTTGGTATCTTTCCTCCATGTATAAAATGAGAATTTGTCTTGGTATCTTTCAACACAGGGCCTGATGCAAAATAAATTTTAATGAATATTGGTCAGAAGATCTAAAACAATACCTATTATCTGACCATTCTTATCTTTACTACTATGACTCTCATGAAAACCTTAATCATCTTTCCCCTGGATTAGTGCTATTGTCTGCTATTATGGCAGACTAAATAACCTCCTAACAGGTCTCACTGCTAATGCTCTCACAGTCCTTCAAATCTCCCAACACAAAATCCAAGGAGGGTCTCTGAAAACCTAGATAAGAGCATGTCTTTCCTCAGAACCTTCCAGAGATTACCATTGTACGCGTGTGTGTGTGTGTGTGTGTGTGTGTGTGTACATACGTACGTGTGTATGTGTATGTGGTGTGTAATTGTGTAATCACCAGCAGTGAAGTGGAAATGTGTGACAGAAAAAGAAAAGCCAATAAAAGATGCCATATTAACTAGGTTACCACTGTGGACTACTGGGGAACTCCAAGAGACTGTGAATCATTTCCCCAAGTAAGTCTAAGATTCTAAGGAGCTGAAGATTTTGTCAGTGACATAAGGTCAGTCATTGGTTGAGGGATGCTGGAAAATGGGGTGAAAGGAATGTATCAACGTCCAGTATCCCCCAGCTATTCCATCCTAGAATCTACTAGACTTTAGTGCCCACAGAGATTACTCAGGTAGAGTTGTAGAAAGGAAACATACACAGGAACTATTGAAGACCAAGAGGATATGGATGAGTGTCTGATGGGATCTGCTAAAATATTTTTTCTCAAATACCTATGTATTTTATTTACTTTCTAGCTCCATGAATTATTTGGAGCCCTTCAAGAAATAAGCGACACACTCAAAAGTGATAATTGGAGAGAGTTTAACAAAAAGACTATTTACAAATATGTGAGCAGATTTAAAGGACCCCACAAGTTATGAGGAAGCTAGATGGACTAATGTTATTTTCATTGCCTGAAGGGGCAAGGGAAGATGCAGATACTTGAACCTATAAGAGCAATAGCTCCTGAGTAAGTAGAGGAAACCATCTAGGGTAAAGCTGTATTCTAGTAGGGAAGAATCCAAAAAATAATATGCAGTTTGCTCTCTACTCCCACCTCCAATCCTTCTGCCTTTGCCTTTCGTTGATAGAACCAATAAGAAGCCAGAGAACAAGGGAATCAAGCAGTACTTAGAAGTCAGAGCATCCAGGGGAGCAAATGGAGACTACGCAGCATCCCCCAGTGCAATGTGAGCTCCATGAGAGCATCGTTTCTTTTCCAGCTTTATTGAGATATATTTGACGTATAACATTGTGTAGGTTTAAGGTATGCAACATATTGATTTTACATTTATGTATTGTAAATGATTACCATCATAGCCTTAGCTAACACCTCCATCACATCACATAATTACCACTTCTTTTTTGTGGTAAAAAGTTTAAGGTCAACTTTTTTAGCAATTTTCAAGTATATAATTCAATATTAGTAATTATAATCACTATGTGATACATTAGACTCCCAGAAATTATTCACCTTATAATTTGAAGGTTATACCATAACCAAATTTTTTTTTTCATTTCTTCCAAACCCTAGTCCCTGAGACTACCATTCTAGTTTGTTTATATGGGTTTGGCTTTTAAAAAGTCCACATATAAGTGAGATCATACAATATTTCTGTCTTTCTGACCTTTTTTCATTTAACATAATGCCTCGATCATCTATCCCTGCTGTTGCTAATGGCAAGACTTCATTATTGTGGTTGAATAAAATTCAACTGTGTATGTGTATGCATGTGTATGTGTTTGTGTGTGTATGTGTATGATTTTGTCTGTTTTGTTCACTGCAGAATTGGCTGAATGTAGCACAGTGCCTAGCATATAGTTAGCACTAAATAAATATTTGTCAAACGTTTCAATCCACTCACAATTCTTATGTTTTTTTATTATAAACTATTTCAGAATTGTGCTTTATTTTTATTTTTACTTTTGAGTTGTTTTTTGATAAAAGCCATTTTGATAAGAGTGAGGTGATATCTCATTATAGTTTTGACTTGCATTTCCCTGATGATTGGTGATGCTCAAAATCTTTTCATATGCCTATTGGGCATCTGTGTGTCTTCTCTGGAAAAATGTTAATAAATGCCCATTTATTAACCAGGATGTTTGAGGGGGTTTTTGATATTAAATTATGTAAGTTTTTTATAAACTTAGAAAGTAACCCCTTATTGGATGTATGATTTGAAAATATCTTCTCTCATTTAGTAATTTGCCTTATTGTTTTGATAATGGTTTTCTTTGTTATGTAAAGCCTTTTTAGTTTGATATAATCCCATTTGCCTATTTTTGCTTTTATTGCCCTTACTTAAGGAGACTGGTCCAGAAAATAGAAAGTATTGCTAAGACCAATGCCAAAGAGCTTATTGCCTATATTTTCTTCTAGGCATATTATGACGTCAGGTCTTACATGCAAGTCTTTATCCATTGTTTAATTTAATTTTGTATAAGGTGTAATATAGTGATCCAATTTCATTATTTTGCATGTAGCTGTCCAGTTTTGCCAACACTCTTTACTGAAGAGACTAACTTTTCCCCATTGGATAGTCTTGCCTCTTTTGTCATAGATAAATTAACCATGTATGTGGGGGTTTATTTCTGGGCTTTCTATTCTATTCCATTGGCCAATTATATTTCAATTAAAAATAATAATAAGATAGAAATTAATGTGATATCCAAAAAAATGGGAGTTGGTTTCTCAATACTGTGATTGAATGCCTTTACATTTTTTAAATGCTTGCTTATAGAGGAGTGTCACAGCTTCTAATAATCATGACATAAACTTACAGTGTGGAAAAAATAATAATCATCTTTGTAACTCAGTACTTACATTTTCTCTTATAAATGAAAGCATATGCAGGAAATTTTCTATTGCTAGTATTGGGTGAGGATAAATCAGATAAAGAATTATTAAATTGTACTTGATTATTTCTGCATTACCAACGAGAGAATTTTCCTTTCAGTCAGTATTGCAGGATATTATATTTAAATGTCTAATAAACATTTATTATACTTTTGGATTATTTCACATTTTTATTGAAATAGTAATTTAACTAAAGAATTAATTAAAAATAATATTCTCATGACAGGTTAAAAATAACTTTTTATTTTTTATATTAAATTATTTTTACTTTCTATCAAAAAAATGGAGAAACCACTTAATTTATGGTAATTTGTCATAGCAGCCCTAGAAAAATGACACAGAAGAAAACGCAGTATTAAATCAGTTTTTACCTACTGATGTTCATTTTTGGAATATTATTCTGGAAACAGTTGATCACCACTTTTTGGGTATCAAGAAAAAAAGTATGTAGTCTTTATTAGCAAGAATTCTTATCTGTCAGCTTGCATTGAGTGAAATCAGAACTGACAGCTGGCCAGATGTTTTCAGTACCTGTATTTCAAGCTCCAAAGGAGTTTTCAAGTAACGCCTATAGTGTCCTAAACTTCTTCGAAGCGTGAAATGAAAGAAGAGGGGAAAAAATAAACTCGAGATGACCCCCCCAAAATCATGTATTTATCTCACTATTAAATCCATCAAACTAAAATTAAAAATAGCAACTGCTTTTTTGAAAGCCTACTAAATAGCAAGAATTGCTGGATTCTGGGAATATAATGCTGAATGAGACAATGTTCCAGAATTCAGAGGACTCGAAGGAACTTAAAGTATGGCTATAATATACAGTGCTTGAATTGGGAAGGGAGAGAGGAGGCTACAGAAATAAAATATGTCATATCACATCAAGATTTTAACTGAAGGCATTAGGAAAACACTGAGGAGTTTGAAGTTTGGGAAGAAATAGGATGGAATTTGCTGTTTAGAAGATACAGAGTAGGCAGATGTAAGATTATAATGCCTGGGAGACCAGCTAGATAACTGGGGTAATTATCCTAAGAAAAAGATGAGGTGGCTTCATATAGAAAGTTGACAGCGAAAGGAAACAATGAGCAAATTGATGGATTGAAAAGATATTTAAATTGGAGGAATGGGTGGGGAGGGAAGAGAGAAGAGCCAAAGGCATCCTCCAGATTCTTGGATGTTAGTGGGGGTAGGGTACACTTGCTGAAGCAGTGAGCCCAAAATAAATAGAAGGATCAAGGTGTGAGATGTAGTGGCAGGTGTAGTGGTCTGTGTTCAAGGACACAGATTTCTTATTGTTTGCCTTTAATTTCTGTATATACTCAAACTATTTCAAGCATAGTTTTTTTATTTTTTTCAAATTAAAAAAAATAACCTGTCTCTTTATGAACTTTTTTTTATTTATCTCATAATTTAACTAAGTAGAAAGATAATCCCAGTCAAATTTCAAAAATAGCAAAAACATCTTAGGTATTACATAGAGTTAGATGTTTTCAAATCACAATGAAAGGATAAAGCCCAAAGCATTTGTAAAAAAAAAAAAAATTAAATAAGTTTTAAATATCTACATGAATAGTTGTTATTCATATTAGGTCAGGAATATTTTCCTTAACTTTTCAGATAATCATGAAAACCCTAAAAAGATACAGGTTAATAATAAACATAATGGTATAAGGTAAAAACTCAATTAGTTCTTTTGAGAAATATAGGTATAAAATTCAATGTAAAGAAAAACTCATCTCCTTAGTGTTTCTTCCAATCCCAGGCTTCAGCCTTGCTCTCAATTCTGAAGCCTTTTCATTCTATTTTCTCTAACACTGGATGTGGTTCTGAATATTATTACCCCATGTCCATGCCCCAGGGTGTGAGAATATAATAAATAGCATATAATAAAAGGAAAAACAGTAATAGCTAGAAGTGAATTAAAGAAAGCACTGAAAAAGGTGGGTGGAAGTCAGAAGTTAGTTTTCTATAGTTTTTTTTTTTTTTTAATTCAAAAGGTAAAGGAGAGGATGGATAGATTCTGTGAAGCCACGAGGCTCTTTCAAGGGCCACCCTTTTCAGTAGAAGCAGAATCAGCATTAGTAATCTATACATAACCACACATTCTGTTCTATGAATATTGTAAATTCTCTAAGATAAATCTGTAGAAAACAGGAAATGGATTTTTCACTCTTCAGTTTTTTACTTTTAATGTTACATTATTTTTACTCTTTGAACCTTTCTAGAATTTACCTGAGTGTTTGTTAGAAAACTAGCAAAGTTTTTTTTTTTGCTTTTCTATCTTTCTGTGTGTTTTTTTTTTTACACACTGGTATGAATCATACTTCTATAAACAAACATGCTCACTAATGGATTATTTTTCTTCAAAAACTGTGAAACTACCTACTCTAATATATAACATCACAGAACTTTGCTCTTATGTTTATTACAGCATTTCTGTACCCTGACATCTGTATCCTACATGCATTCATCACCAGATTCTCAGTCTCCCTTGTTTTTATAAACCTTAGTCACTAGATTGAGACCTTTCTGGGGCAAAATAAATATATTATTAATAATTATACCAGCTAGCTTCCATCAGCCCATTAGAGGTTAAGTATTCCATATGACATGTGAAATTGATATGGTCTTATGATATGGTCTTATATAATTTATTCATTTGGCATTCTATTAGGCAATATTTAATATTTATCAAACATTACTACTTGTAAGATTCAATACAAAGTACAGTACAGATCTATGATTCTATATGAAGCCTTTGGGGGTGTATGTGTTCAGGAATTTAGATTTTTAAAAATATTTTTTTGGATTTTAGAATGATAATGTGATGCATATGCCATTTTGAAGTCACACTTATTTAAGTCCTGGACATCACCTTTGAATTTACATTTTTCCAGATCAGGTTTAGTCATCAGATGAGGTCAGATCAGGTCAGGTTTGGGTGCCAAACCAAACATAGTACAGAAAAACTTGGTTTTAAGATTTTTTAAAAAAAAAAATTCAGAAGTATGGACTGCGGCTCATTGTGAGTCAAACATTGGTGACTGGAACTTTTTTCAAGGATCTTAAAACATTAAATGGTAGATAAAACAAGTCTAACATATGCAAGGGAAGTGCTGTCCCTAATAGGTCATAAACTAAGCAAGGGAAGGAGAAGCAACAGAATAATGTCCTCTTGGAAAGCCATGAACAAGTTTCAGTTAATGCTAAAAGAGGGGAATGATAAGCATTTCTGGGTAGGGGAGAGAGCCTAAAGAAATAGAGGAGTGGGAAAAGAAAATAAATACTTTAGAAAGGACACGTGACCCAGAGACCTCAGAGTATAGATTTGGGGATGAGGTGGAATGGTGCTAAATATACCTGAGATGTTACACCTGAGAAGAACCGATGTGTATGTACATACAGCTGCTTACTAAACCTATCCACCTGTGTATCTCACAGACATCTTTAATTCAATTTGTCTAAAACCCTATTTATCCATTAAACAAGCAGTTATAAATAATATTTAATTTAATAATAATCATTAAATGCTAAACATTTAGACAGTTTATATATATATACATATATATATTTTTTTTTACTATTTCAGACATGATTATGAATAGCCCATGTATCTAAATAATGGACTTTCTTTCTGATTAATTTCTTAGAATTACTGAGATTAAGGTGAGATTGCTGAAATAAAGCATCCATTTATAAAATGTTTTTGTCATATATTGTCAAGTTGCTTTCCAGAAAAATTGAACTAATTTAAATTTCCATTAGAGGGACATAATAATGCATGCTCTTATTGGTGTATGCTTTGTAACTTGACTTGCATTTTCACCATCAATTGTAAACTCTGTCTCAGGATATAAAGAATATCTTCTATTTGATACTCAGTATTTTTCTCAATTCTATTTTATTTAATTTATTCATTTGGCATTCTCTAAGGATTTAAGGCCTAAGCCACCCTGTTCATTTTGAACCTTGCTTTTGTATTTGCTTCCTTGAAACTACATTATTGTGAGTTTATTCTATCTCTTATTTCTCTTCCACCTCTTCCTGTAGCCTTTGCTATCTCTACATGTAGCATTTGCCATAGTTCTGGTCTTTAATATCTTCCATAACCTCTCAAAGTCCCCATTCCCTGTCTGTTACTTATCACTCCCATTTTTAAACCTAAATCTCAAATCTATATTTCCAGCCTGTCATGTCTTCTGAGATCAAAACTCACTTTTCCAATTTGCCTGTTGAATTCTTGTCTGCTTGTCTCTACTGACACCCATCATGTCCAGATCTGAATTTTAACATTATCCCTGCCACCAGCCCACTCTAACTCAGCTCCCAATATGTTCTGATTTTCCTTTTCTATAGTAATCACATTGTTACTTAGGCTCAAAACCTCACTCTTTTTCTCTTTTGTCTCACATATCCAGTCAATCATCAAGAATGATTGAATCTTCATTTGTAGTATCAATCAAAAGCATGTCTTTCCTTCCATTATAGCTGCTTCCTTGCTAGAACAGGCCATTATCACCATAGCAATTTTCTCTTAAATAATGCTCTTGTTTTTAGGCTTTCCTTTCATTAATCTATTCTTTACAATGCTTCTAAACTAATCTACTTAATTTATCACTTCAAGGGTACCATTCTCTTTATCAAAAAGTCTTTAGGGTCTCCCTGTTGTCTTCTAAGCAACCCAAAGTTTCATAATTTGTCATTTTTCCAGCCAGCCAGCCATTTAAAATTTACTGAGCACCTCCACAGAGATTTTCCTTGTGGCACTGCCATTCAGCTCCTCAAGTTATTTGGCCCTTGCTCAAAGGGTCCAGGAGTGCCGGGGTGTTCATCTCTCTCTGAGGCTTTACTAAGCAATCACTGAAATATGCAGAAGTTAAGAAAGCCCCAGATCCACTGCCTGTATGTGAATAGCTCTAAAGCATGGATTACACTTCAGCGTTTCTCTGTAGCATCAGACTAAAGCTTATTCTCTAAGGGGCCTTTATGCTTAGATAACTCGCTTACCTGGCCTCCTTTCCTTCCTTTTCCTGCTTTATCCATTGTCTTTTTCAGCTACCCTGGGAGTTCTTTCTCAATGTATAACTTGCACATGAATTCTGTGGCTCTACTTCTGAAAAATCTTTGGTAAGACACTTACATTCAAAGTCATAACTGCTACCACAAGGGAGCTCACACTAAGTAGAAAAACAGGCATGCAAACTAACAGTTTTAATTTTAATATGATATCTGCCATAATAGTGGTATTTTCAAAGTCCACTAAGATGAGAAGAGAAAAAACTTCTACCTCAGATGAGAGAACTCAAACTGGGGTGTCCTCATCCTGAAAGTAATATCTTACTTGAAATTCAAAAAACTAAGTCTTGTTTTTTGTTTGCTTGTTTGTTTTCAGGCAAAAAGCAAAGAGAAACTATTCATAGGGAATAAATAGTATGGAATAGTATGGGCAAAAATTATATGACGTAAGAACATGAATTTTTTTTTTTAGCTCTAGGTAGCTCAAAAAATTTATTATCAAAGAATAATATGTGATATGGGGGAGAGGAAAGGAATTGTTTCTGGCAGATAAGATAGGAAAAATCTGGACACAAAGCAGTCATTGAGTGCAATAAAAGTTTGTCTCTTTTAACTATTGAAGATGGTAAACAAAGAAACTAGGAGAGTTATGCCATCAGATTCAGAGTTTTAACTCTTGGCTCTGGTAGCATTATGAGGAACTCAGAGGTCTAGTCCAGAAAAAAAAAAAGATTATTAGAAATTGAATATAATGGTGGATAAGAAGAAAAGATAATGAAAAGTATTAAAAGGAAGAACTGGCTGTAGTTGGTAATTCATTATGTCTGAGGATAGGGAGAGAAGATTCTAGGCTTTGGACCCCTCCCAGTGACCAAATCTTATGGATATTTTTTAATCTTAATCTGATAGGGGCACTTTCCCTCCTTCTGCAGAGTCTTGTTTAATGTTTTGCTAAATTTTCTGTATTTCTCAATGCTCTACATTGGCAGTGTATCATACATTCACTCTTTAAGAAGAGTAGGTAGTAAAAATGGAATCATAACATATCAACTAGTTACTAAAGAATATTAGAATAATCACAAGAAAGGATTTTAAATAACCAATACATATGATTAAAAAAATATTCCAATAAAAAAATGTTAATGAAAACAATATCAGATTAGCACAAATGTTAAGTGTAAAATATTCTATTAGAGCAAGTATGAAGGAAATAAACGTGCTAATGAACCACTCATGAGGCTGTAATACTTACAAATTTTGAGAGCCATTAAACAATTTCTGGCAAATTAAAATGCTCATTTCCTTTAATCCAGCAATGGCACTGCTAATAATTTAAAATAAGAAACAACCTAAATAAATGAAGATGCTTATTATAGTCTCTTTATAATAGCAAAAATCCCAAAAGTCCATTAATAAGAACTGATTAAATATATTAGAAAATAAACATTCTCTGGAATACATGCAAATGCCATAAAGAATGTATTGATAAGAAATACATCCTTACGGGGGACTAGAATTTAAATCATCTGACCCCTGACCTATTGCTCTTTCCATTATCTTAAGCAATAGTGTATCTGTGTCAAGAAAATTGAATCAACTGAAATGCAAAGGTTCTTGGCCACGATTTCTGCCTTCTATGAATATATGAGATTAACTTTAAATTCATGAATAGATAAGAAATTTTGGAGTGTTTGTCATAGGGCACTAAATTTTCAATGTATACTGAATCAGATTATCTCTATTCAATACCATTGCTCCAAAAGGATGCTTTCTAAAGCATTCAGAAAAATGGACTCAGTATATGTCTCTGATTTAAAAGAGATGATATTTTGAATTAGAGGCAACTAAACTACTTGGTAGCACTGTAAAACTTAGTAAGGAAGAATATACCAATTACCTTATTTCACATATAAGCTGACATGTCTCCAATAATTTTCCTTCTAAGCACATTGTAAGTCAACTCTCAGCATATATTATCTGAAGCAGCACCAACTGATCAGCTTGTTGCTATAAAGTATAAATGTCCAATCATGTAAAATTTCAGGTATCACTATGGAAAATGAGAAAGCATCACTAGAATGTAAGTGAAAAGACTATTTCTTTTGTTAAAATTGCTTTACATTGAAAAAATAAACGACTTACTAACAGCAAGAACAACAACAACAAACCCTTTAACAAATAACTACTTTATCCAACTACTTCTAGGAAATTACAAATAAATTTTATTATTTTAGGATAACAGGTTGGATTTTCTTTTGTGATTTTCAATATATTAACAATAAATGTTTTTCTAGAGTTTTGTTCAGGACATTTCTACTGCCTCATTTCAATTGTTATTGTTTTTTACTATGTATTGAAATTAATACATAGCAATCTTACATATATATTTGCCAAATATAAAATTATAATATAAATGAGGAAATAAAATGAAAACAAAATTGGGGAATATGTAAAGATAAAATCTGACAATATGTTAATGTTTCTGTTTGACTTTATGGTATAATAAATTATAATTTTTTTATATTTACAAAATACTACCATTAGTTAAAATTACATGTAATCAATGTTTTCAAACATGTCAATTCTTACAAATATTCAGAACACTTAATTTATAGATAAATATATGTTTTAAGACAAAGGATTTTATAAGATGAACTTGAAGTTACAAGTAGACTAGTGAATTATAATTTTCATTTCCTATGATGCAGTGCACTTTTAATGCAATTTGAAGTATAGATATTAATGTCAAACATTTAAAATATGTCATTTAGGTTACTGAACTAAAATTTCTAAGTATCCAGAAGAGGTACACATATCCCTTAAGTTCCCAATACCATGTACATGTGTGTGATTGTATGTAATTTTTAATGAAATAGTTAAACGTGCTATTGAAATGCAGAATTTTATGAGGAAATTGGTGTAATTTAATAATTAATCACAAATACTTGAGAGAGGAGCCGTATTATGGACATTGTATTTCCCTCCTCTTTCCTTCAGAAAAAGATCTCATTTGTCATTCATTAATATTGCATTCTATTGAGTTCTGTAATAGGAAAAAAAATGCTGTCTTGTACTGCATGCATTTCAACATCATTGGTGGCATTATATTTAATTTTAAATATATGAGGTGTAAGTTAACAAAATAGTCATAAAAAGGTATTTTGGTTCAAAATTTGCTTGATATTTGTTGAAACGCATTTCTAATCTACTTTTTCAGTTTTCTGAGATTCAGGAACTTAAACAGAGATATATAAATGTGTGTGTTTATGTGTGTGTCTCTGTATTCACAAGTGTATTGTGTACATGAAAGTGTCACAGTTAGATTTCCAAAATAAAACTATTTAAAAAGAGGGAATAGATGCATTCTGAAGATGGAGAGGTGTTGGGAAACTGATAATACAGAGAGCTCTTGGAAAATAAAACTGAAAAAGAGACCATGGTCAGAACCTGAAACATATACTTTTTCATTAAAAATGAAAGAGAAGAGACGAACATGAGGTATGGAAAAACAGAGTCAGAGAGACAGAAAGAAAAATCAAACAATAAAGATGTCACCACAGACAGAGTTTTTTTCTCTTCCCCTTCATAATCTGAGAATATTAGAAAGGTTGGCTGTGATTGATGCCTTGGGGTCGAGATGCCCTAAGATGTTTGCCATTCAGCCATGCAGATGTGGTGAACAAGATTTTATTTGGAGATATGTTTGACTTTGATTTCATATAAAAAGAACATATATTTTATTCAGATAATTTTGAGCCGTGATTTGTGTAGATTGGTATATATTCCAGCAATGACTAATTATTGATAAATTTTACATAAAAGTGGGTAATTTGATCAATTATGCTAAAATTTTTGTGAACCTAGTGGACATATTTCCTAAAAATTTCAGATGAGCAAAAAGTATCAAGAAATAAAATTAGGAGTAACTTCTGTGTAACCCTATGAATGGTTGACACACTGAAGAAGTATTTAAAATTTTATTTAAAACTATAGATGTTCTTTGCTTTAAAATTTTAAAATGTGTTTTCTTTAAACTTTGGTTTCATTCTCTTAGGCATATGTTCACATATATATGTGTGTATTTCACATAATTTTTAATGAAATAGTTAAACATTTTTAAATCGATCTTTACCAGTATTATACATCTTATAGGAAAATCTCAGAATTTCTTTTGCTTTCAGTATTAACTATTGTCAAAGTTTTAGTATTATGAAAATTAGATGAGAACTTTAAAATAAATCATCATAAGGCAATGAAAATGTATTTTCCTATTTCTGTCCGTCATACTTCTGTAAAACAAAAATGGTAAGACCAAAAGATCCATCAAAATTTTGAAGGGCAGAAAGAATACAACATGCATTTCCAGCCTAGTTTAAGGAGTTTAGAAGCCAAACCTTGTCAACATTTCTTTATAATTGGAATATCACATTCAGAACATATTTTAGATATTTTACTGCTGTATGTAACTTTAAGAGATTGCACGTTTAATGCTAAAATTTCCTCTTACTATTCCTCAATCTTTTAAATTTTTGTCCTGGCTCAAGCTTCGATTTTGATTTTTGTTGTTTGTTTCTTTTCATGAAAAAGTAATATTTAGCTCTATGATGTGTTATTTGACATTAAGGGGAAAATATAATTTTGACAAAACAGAAATAAGCTTGAATAAGTTTTTGGTCTGCAACAAAAGTTTAACTTTATTCAGATTTTAAACATTTTGTTCAAATGAAAATAATGATTACATAAATCTTATCCAAAATATAGTTATAAAAATTAATATTAAATCAATAAAAATATTTTAATGAATTTTACTTGAAATGTTTATGATTAGAAAACATGAAAACATTAGTAACCCTAAGTCAATGACTGCTTATACTGTATATAAACCATTTGTTAATTTGTAGAACATATATAACATATTTGATTTTAATTTTCAGGTAACATACCCATGCAAATACTTCTTTATTTTAATAAAACTTCTCAGAATAATAATACCACTGTATTTGAAATAGATAAGTATATTGTATAAAGACTCCACTCGTAATGGCCGGTAATTAATGCCCTTCCTTTAATTACACCAGCACCTACTCAGGGTAATGTAATTCTGTGTATGTACAAGGGTATCACTTTTGTAACCAAGCTGCTTGTGCTGTGTTAACATTTCTGCCTTAAGGATCTAATTCATGGTCACTTCCATTACTTTTTTTCTTTTTAACTTTGAGGCTATATATCTCATTCACACTTTGTTTTCTGAGACTACCCTCCTTTCTCTTTACAAAGATTACGTAGACATGAATGTCACTATTTCTTGATTTTCATTCATTAAACACATACCACATACACACAGGCAGGCATGCACAAACACACACACAGACACTTTTACAGATGTAGGACAGGGAAATGATGCTGCTACATCTTCCTTAGTCTGGCCACATTAGGTTGGATACACCCGTTTTCTGTTCTTAACACATTTGGACCACATCAGGCAGTCATTTCTCCATGTAGAAACATGAAGCCATGCTAGATACCTCACTCGCTTCACTTGTCCTTAGTTATCACCAAGTCGTAAACAGCAGTTGAGTCCATCCTCTTTTCTGTTTTTCTTTTTGCCACCCAGGCTTTTATCCACTAAACCCTCCTCCTCCTCTGCTTCATGACCATCTGCTCCAGCATCATTGGCCTGCCATCATCCCTCTGAGAGAACTAGTCTTTTCTAACCCAGGACTTTGCACAATGTGTCCTATCAAGGAGTCCTTCCTACTTCACCCCTCTCCATGTTCCTTGATATTTAAGTAGTTAAACTAGTCAAGAAGTCACTTCCTCTGGAATAATGTTTCCTAAAGTGTAACCAGAGACCATTGTTACTTATCAATACATACCCTGTGTTTTTCCTATACATTTATACTAATGATTTTTATTTAAATAATTTTTAATGTTTCGGTGCATCTCCACTTAACATATAAACTCCAGAAAAGCAGTGCTTTGTTCTCCACTGAGCTCCAGCACCTAGCATAGTCCTTGGCACATGGTTGGCATTCACTGAATTTAGGTTTTATTCATTCTCTCTAAGGTCTAACTCATAATGCAGAGATGGTCATTCCCACATATGAGTCAGTAAGATTATATAGGAGCTAGGTGGCAAAAGTGAATTACAAGATTTTTTTTTTTAAAGTCTGCCCAGCATCCAAGGCAAAAATATTAGCCTGTCCTCTCAAGTATCAAGTTGTTATAGAGCTACCAGCCCTAAGCTTTTCTTTTTGTCCCCCTAAGGACAGGCTTTCACTTTTTCAAATACCTTGCAATGCTCTGCAGCTTCACATATGCAAACACGCTTTGATCTATTATGTCTTGCAGCCTGAAGCAGTAACATGATTATGTGTTGTAGCAAAAAGGCTGCTCCTTAGTCTGATCTGCATTTTCCAAGGAACTTTCTAGGCACCCTGTGAGCCATCAGTTTGCCCCTCGGTGTATCTTAGAAAAAGAACACCCTTAAGCATAGTACAGGGGTGTTCTGAAGTTTGACTAGTATTTTAGAGTGCTGCAGATTCTGAGATGAAAGCAGTAAGGAAGTCAAAAAATGGTATGACTTATTAAACAGGCTTGCAAGAACTCTCAGATCTCTAGTCACTACATTCTGTCCTGTACATATAATATGTAACATTCCATAAAAGTAGAACTGAGTCCTCTGTGAGAACATTCTGAAATAAACAAACCCAGCTTTCAGGGGAATGCCTTGTAAACCATGCTTTCTCCTCTTCTCTTGTAGCATCTAAAATAGTGCTGTGATCGAGGAAGGACTTAACGATGGAACTCACTAAAAAAATCTTTAAAAGAATATACAATTCAAAGAAATTTTCATCACTCTCTTTGGAGACAGTTTCAATGATAAGGAAACCACCTGACTATTATTTAGAATTTATGAGTATTAATTATTGTACCTTTCCAGCTGTATTCTTTATGTTTAGTCACTTTGTACTACCTCCTCTGATTGAAGCTGTACCTGAAGTCTTCTTATATTGAAGAAATTGTTGTACATGAAAAGTGTAAAAACATATTCATTTAACCAATATTTAATAGCTACTAAGTCTTACTAACCATTAGTTTTACCTACGAAAATATATAAAAGCAAAGCACATATTTTTTATATGTGTGTGTGTGAGGAGAGAGAGAAAGAGAGAGAGAGATCGATCTTACTCTGTTATTCAGGATTCTTGTAGCAAGAAATAGACTTATCCAATAATTAAAATACTTATTTTACATATTAGAAAAATCTAGAGATGGAAAACTTTTAGGGATAGTTGATCCCATGTCCTAATGATGCTATCAATGCGTACAGTCATTCTATTATCCTCAAAGCTTCAGCTGCTTTTTCCATTGTCAGGAAATGACATACTATCTCTAGGCTACATAGTCTCACCAAAAAACATCTAAAAGACTAGAAGAGGAACCTTTTTTGCTGTTTAAGAGTGAGCTAAAAATGCTTTAAAATTCCTCATCATATTCCCCGTCACATCCATGGCAGGATTAGCACAGAGAATTTATGCTGCATTGTGGATCTGTGGAGGGGCCCAGCCTCCTCTCTAGCCCATAGCTACCTGCTTTAAAAACCATGTTGAGCTTCTGTGAATGGAAGAAGGAAAGGAGAAGCTGGTAGGCAGGCAATAAAGAAGATGTGACATTTGTCTTAAAGGATCATTAAAGAAACACTGAAACAAAGGAATCTGTATCAATCAGGATAGTCAGGAAAACTGCATCCATGATAGGCATTTTAAACAGGGAATCTGTCACCAGATGATGGAAGACTGAAATAGCAAGGAAGGGATGCTAAAATTTTCCATAAATTAATAACTTTGAGAAGCAGCTGCCACTCCAGCACCAGGGAACAAAAGAGAAAATGTAGGATCACTAGAACATAGCATGAAAGGGCAAGGTGCTCGTCATAACTGGTACTAATAATTCTAAAGCTGATGTCACGCAGCTGGTGCTCAGACTACATAGGCAGTGTTGCGAGTTGGTGCAGGTACCTACTTCCAAGGAAGCACAGAATGACTGTGCTCAGTGTGTCAAAAGAAGTTAGAGGCTGAAGCCATCATTGTCCTCTGTTGCCTTGAGTTTCTATAAGAAGTACAAAGAGAAAAGTCATTCCTTGTGCCCTCCTCCTGCCTTCCAGTCTCCCTCTTTTAAGGGATTCATAAAAATGTCTGCAAGCCCAGCGGCACACAACGTAATGCTGGGTGGTGAACCTGGAGTTGAGAGACACTAGGCAACTCAGTAGCACAGAATCTTGAAATATTGAAACACTTCGATATAGCAGTATATATATATATATATATATATATATATATATATATATATATATATATATATATATATATATAGTTGTTAAATTATGCAAGTAAAAGCCTTCTGTTTTGGCAAGCACCTCTGCCTGGAATGCTCTTTTTTTACCTTACAACACTATATTCTTTATGACTCAGCATAATGTCATATGACGTTTTAAGAACTTCCTGACCTTCCTTAACTCTAGCCCCATTGAGAAAACAATTTAGGATAAGGGAATTAGTCACTTTCAGCATTCATTCTTCCATCTGTAAAATACTGGTATACCTATCTCAAAGGTTTATTTTGAAGATAGATTAAGATTATCAAAAGATAATCTCTGACTAATCTCACACATAAAATGCTCAAATAGTAATTAAGTGTTAGTAGTTTATAATAGCTTCCTTAAGCACTTTTTATATGTATAACTCAGATACCTTATACAAAGTGAATATTTTGTAAATATCATTTTGCTTTAAATTATTCACTTGAATAATTATGACTGCCATTACCTAGTGCTCTGTAAGGATATGATATATTCTCATTTATTTAACATAGCACCTCACATATAATAGAAACTATAATCCATAAAAATTAGAGAAAAGCTAAAAATTGAAATGAATAGTGAATATATGATTGATATATAAACACACACATACATCATACTTATAAAGGAGAGAAAATGTACATATCTTTATAAAAGTCACTTAGCTATTTCCTGTGGGAGGTATTGTCCTCATATTGTATAAATGAAATATATACATAAGAATAAGTCTACAAGAGAAGTATAAACATTAGAGTTCCAGAAGTTCTTGAGCAGATGTTATGATTAGTTATTGTGACCTATTGCTCTTGAATGGGCAGAATTATTGCAAGTAAGAAAAAAATAATTACGTAGAAATGCTAGAAATAAATATAATTAGCATCTCTGAGACAGCAAATATTAGAGATAAGTTTTCCCAAAGTATTCAGGGTTTTAAAGGCTGTGTTTCTTCCTATAGGCAATTACAATAATATAAGTATTTAAGAATAAACTGTTCTATGTGCAGGACAGATTAGAAATAGAGGACACTGGAGGCAGAGGGAAGTTAAGGAGAATGTTGAAATAATCTTGAAGTGCTAAAGGCTGGACTAAATTTATTGTAAATTCATTGCCATAGAGCACAGGGCAGGACCATTGGCTGGAGTCCTAGAGGCGGGTGAGGATAACTGAGAAAATCTGACAATCCACATTCAGCAGAGAGAAGGAAGTCAGGATTAGTTATTAATAAATTTAGATTTCAGTTTTTTGACTTCTAGGATTGTTTTATTTAGCCCTAAATTTTGCTATGTCTCTCCCAACCTAATTTTGTTATTTTCTGCAATCTTACCCCAAAAAAGCCATTCTTACCCAGGTCAGAAAAATATACACTCATTTTTCTTCATAAGTTGCAAAATTTTAGCAGTTTTTTAAGACAATGTTACATCTGAAAGGAGGAAAGATGTTTTAGCATATCAAGGCATTTCTGTTGCTTTGCAAGCCAGTGATTCAATGAATGGTAATATTTTCTTATATTTTAGCACTTTTCTGTATTTTCATCTCAAGGAAACAATAAACACGTTTGATGGAATAAAATGATTGAAAATCTTTATCTTAACAAATTCAGTTAATTTTTCATAGTAAATAAAATAATACTATAAAATAATTAGAAAATATCCTCCTCTAAAATTGGAACCTAAAAACACACTACTGACCTCATGTAAAAATATTTTATAGCATAGAATTCTTAGAGAATGGGCATAGAAAGCAAATAATTTTAAACACTTCAGAACAAAGCAAACTCTTTCTTAAATAAGAGAATGATAAAAATACTATGATTGGTATTCCATTTTCAAATTTTTAAAATAATGATATTTAAATATACTAATGTAACCATTAATTTGAAATGCTTTCATGATCTCATTTGGAAAGTAGAGTATAAATCATTAAGGTGACCTGTTTATTAAGATCCTGTTAAGGGAGATAACAAATATTTGGTCTGGATTACTAAATATATATCTTCCACCAAATTAGCTGGCTCTGTGCCTTTTTTTCATGGATAACATCTTTTCTCCTAACTTCAGTAAACCCATTGGAAAGGAGCAGACATTCAAGCTCTGACATATTCCTCTCACTGGCTTTGTCTAATGTTTATAATGAGTGTATTTAGTCAGCAACTTTAAAACTTTGGGTCAAAGAAATGCCTTTATCAGAGTATGACTTTTTTCCTGCAGCACTTGACCAAATGATCTTTTTTGTCTAAAACATGCTTGAAAATTACGTGGCTGCCCTCTAAGGAGTTTACTTGGAGACTACTGGAAAGCAGGTAAAATTAGGATTTTCTGTGGTAAAACTACAGGCATTGTGTTCAGTGAGAAAATGACCAAATGTACTCTTTCTCTATTTCTGAGCAATAAACAATAGTAGGATCAGGAGCTTATAGGAGAGCAGATCATCATAAAGTACACTGTTACTTTCTAAAGGGCTTTACATCATGATAGACTTATCTTTACTTCTTTTTTGTGAATTCCTAAATGTATTTCTACTTCAGGATATAAAAAGTAAAGAAGATAGCACTAAAAAAAGAGTTTCTTCACAACCTCAAATTATATATTTCTTTTAGCATTACACTTTAAAGAAAAAAAATAACAGAAATTCAGCATCAACATTTTCATGACATGTTGCTAACTGATCAAACTATAGAAAAAGGAAAAAACAAATCAGTTTTTCACTGCACATATTCACCTATTAGTATAGAAGAAAAACAAACATCTTTTAGAAGTGTAACTAAGGTCAGTAGGCAGTTTTGATTATTGTCATTGTTGCTTTTATTTTTATATAAAACCAATAAGTAAAATTATACCAAATATTTTTTGATGGTAACTCAAAATATTAATGGCTATTTTTAGACATAAATATTTATATGTTGAGTATCTTTTGGGATTATTACTAGAGAGTTGCAAAAATAGTATTTGGGAGATAAGGAAGGCACTGGACACAAACTCACATTAGATATTTTGTCACCAAATTTATATATTTAAAAATTAGCCTCTTATTTCTCTGCTACTAATTAAAAATTAATTTAGTTCATTATATAATAAACATTTTCTCAACACTAATCTTTAATCTTTTTCACTAATTTGTATTTAATTGCTCATTAGTTAAAAAACTATAACCAAGTCTTCTTTACATCTGTTAACTAAAATGATTAAGAAACTTTTTTGTTTATTTCTTACTTACTCCATTTGACATTAGTTTAGTGTGACATGATGGAAAGAAAAATGACCCCATAATGATATGATTCATCCTTCTACTCTAAGTATCTTTGATGCTTTGAATGTTTGATTAATTATTCTCCAACTTTTTTATGTTTAAAGCAAGTACATATACAGCAATGCCTTTTTTTTTTTTAGTCAAAAATAAGTAAACACAGCTCTACTACAGTTTCTTATAGGAATCTTATAGTTTACCTAATATTTATTTTGTATTAATAAAATCTCGTGTTCAGGAACCTTAGAAACGTGTGTCTACTGTAAGACTGTTTCATCAAAAACATTATATCTATATAGCAGGATTATGGCCTTGTGCCATGATCAAGAAAGAGGTGTTTTTGTAACTGTCCCATTCATTTTCACACATTATTTATTAGAAATAATCACTGCCATTCTCACACAATGCTAAGTGTGAACATTTATGATATATGTGTGGCATAAGTTTTTTTATTTATTCACAAAACAGCCTGTGTCCTCACATTGAAATACTGTCCTCATCTTGAAAACATATAGTTCTGTTTCAATCAATAGTTTATAATTTGGAGTACTAACCAGATTTTTTTTTTAATTAAATACCAAGCACTTTACCTTACTTCCAAAGAAATGTTATAGTTGGGAGACAATTAAACTCTAGTGAATTTTATTGGCCAAGACTTCTGAAATAACAGTGCCATCACATCAGTAAACACAGACAATTGATAGTTTGTCACTTAAGGCCCAAAAGCTATTTTGAATAGCTTTCTATTTTCTTGTTCTGATATTATTGGCTCATTTGTAAGCCTTCAAACATAGTTCATAGCATGTACTACTCATCATTGATTTCAAATCTATTCTCATTGTGAAGTCTTCAGGAGATCCAATTGCAATAACGGTAAGATCTTATGAATTTAGATTAAATTATTGGTTTACTGGAAATATTAAAAAAATGGAACTCATGAAGATTTCTTCAAGTGAAGAAATGAAATAAGAGAGTACTGTGGTACTGTGGATAAAACAAATGATAAAGTAATCAGGCATATCTCAGATTCAGTCACAGTCTTGACGTTAACTAGGTAACCATTTTAGGAGTGCCAGTTCTTTTTCTTATATTTCTCCCCTAGTTTTGTGGAAAACATGCAGACTATTAGCATTCTATATAGCAACACTGCTATAGCTCAGTATCGTTCAACCTGTCCATTATTGGATTGCTCCCATATAACCATTGGAAGTAAATGTAAGGTCTGTTATAAGAACTCTATCCTAGAGAATTATAGTCTAGTTGAAAACACAAGATATAGGAACAAGTTAGATAACAGTAAGTTTAAAAACATTTTATTCAAATGAAACTGAGACCAGTTGTATGGTTAATCTAAAATGTCACTTAAAGAAAGGAATTAAAAGAAAACACAAATACACATTAATTGGCCAATAGTTTTATGTAAGATCAGGACCCTTTGATTATCACTCTATTGACTGGAATTTTTACACATTATCTTCCTTGTATAAATCAAAATGAAGTAATTATAATTTCTAATTTCAATGTGTTAAAAGTAGAACAAAATCAAAATACTTCCAGAGCTTTTAAATTATTATAATTTTGTTATTCTAATTATTATAATTTTGTTTCAACTTTTACTATTGTTTAGCACTCATGTAATAAAATTTAACCTTTTCAATTTTTTTAAAGGACAATATATTTCTACAGAAAAAAATGCATCTTTTTGCTATCACATTATCGATTTATTTGTGTAATAATATTAAATTGCATATAACTGAAATAAATATAGATAAACAAGCACATTTGAATATTGATTAACATAAAGCTAAATTCAGGCAGCTAACCCTCATAGGCATAATAGAAAGTATGCTATTATTTTACAGGAAAATGTACAGCATCAGTTTACCTATCAAGTTAGTTAAATGGAGCTCTAACAATGTGCATAATTTTTTAATTCTGTTTTTGTTCCATGGATTTATAAAGCAATAAGAGTTCTGAGAATGAAGAGAAAAATTGGGGAAGTCTTATTGACAGGTCAGATTTGTACTTAGTCTTTCATTTGTGGAGATGGAAGGAGTCTAAAGGAGGAGAAATATAGGGAGGCTATCCTAGATAAAGAGAGAAATAGGACCAGAGACATAGGCAAGAGTTAACAAGAACTTAGGTCTTGCTGAGGATGCAAGTATGTGTTGCTGAGCAAAGGTGGGAATCAGCTCATAACTGTAACCTGACCCCAAACCACAATGAGAATAGAAGAGATGTCCTAGTTAATCCTCAGCTCTGTTGGCTCCATAGAGCCTTCATAATTGGGAATGATGCAGTAGGCTCTGAACGGAAAGAACTGGAGATGGAAGAAGGCATGGTTACCAGGTTTTCCCTTAACTAACTCAAGAGGAGCAAGTATGTTTTCCAAATTAATTAGATCATTATCTAATAGGTATCTAAATTTATTTAGAAAATAAAAGCTTTCCTCAGATATCTGACTGTGCTTCTACATTTAATTCTTTTATTCAGTGAATGCTTAGTATATGCTTATAGATATCAGCTTTTTAAGTCATTAGGAATACTACTGTGAATAAAATAGACAATAATTCCCACTGACTGCCTAATTTTGAGGAGAAGTAAACAAATATAGCCATGTACCACTTACGGATGGGGATTCCTTCTGAGAAATGTGTCATTAGGTAATTTGGTAGTTGTGTGAATATCATAGAGTGCCCTCATGTAAACCTAGAGGGTATAGCCTGCTACACACCTATATAGTATACCTATTGCTTTATAAGAGGAGGAAATGTAATTCTCTTTCTTTTGGGGTTTTTGGCCAAGACATCCTGTAATAAAAAAAAAGATTAATAAGAGAAAAACAAAAGTTTAATAACATGTGTACCTCCTATATACACAACAGAGGCCCAGGAAAACTGAGGGGCTCCCCAAAATGACTGAAGCCACCATCTTAAATAACATCTTTAGCTGAAGACAAAAAAATGATGTTAGGGATGGGGATGGTTAGTTTGGGGAAGTTGCCAAAAAAAAGCACAATAAACAAGGTTAAGGTGTTTATGCAGATTTAAGTATTTGGATTCTGCATTGATAAAAGTTTCTAGGATTAGGTATATACCCTTACAAGTGAATATTTCCCTTGCAAATGTAAATGTCTTTTACAAAGAGTATCTTCCACTTGGTTTTCAGAGCTTCTCCCACATCTGATGTTTCTTAAAATTAATCAACCTAAAATAATCCTTATGCCAAATAGATGTATTTTGGGGTGACAGACTCTGTTCCCCTAAGACTCTAGAGCCACAAACCTGTACAACATGCTACTGTACTAAATACAGTTGATAAATACTCAGTACTGTTTGTGTAATCTGTTTTGCTATGAGATTATGATGGCTAAAATGTCACTAGGCTATAGGAAATTTTCATTTCTTTATAATCTTATGAGACCACCATCATATGTGTGGTCCATCATTGACTGAAACATTATGTGGCACATGACCATACACAAGAAATAAAATAATTAAGAAATAGATTTTATTATGCCTTCTTTAGACCAGATGATAATATGTACTATGGGGAAAAAAAATAAAAACTAAAATGGAAGTGGTGAAGAGCACCAGGGATGGGCTAAGTCTTCAATTTTAAACATGGTTGTCAGGAAAGTGCTCACTGAATAAAACAATGATATTCCATCAAAGTGTTGCAGATGATGAGACAAGTCATCAAGTGGATATAGGAAGGAAGACTATTCCATGTAACAAGACCAGCAAATGCAAAGAACTAGATGGTTCCTTTAAGAAACAGCAAAGAGATTTTTTAGCTCTAGCAGAGTGAATAAGGTGGAAAATAGTAGAAGAGTTTGTAAATGTAAGGCAAAAGGGTGGCCCAGCCATGGAAAGCTTAACGTGCTATTATAGAAATTTGGATTTTAGAGGTTGAGATAAAAAAAACTTTGAGCAGAAAGTGATATTCACACTTTAAATGATCATCTCTCTCCTAAGAGATGAGGTAATTGTAGGGCGCAAGACTAGAAACAGATAGATGGTCAAGATGCTATTGCCATCACTCAGGAAAGATATAGGCTTATAGGATGATTTGTACTAAGTAAGTCATAGAGAAATGGTTATATTTTGAATATTTTAATAGTAGAGTTGACAAGATTTGCTGGTAGTTTTGACATGGAAATGTGAGCCAAATTTTGTGGCCTGAGCCAAAAGGAAAGTAAAGTTTTTATTTATTTAGGTGTAATAAGATGGAAAAGACAGGGGCAGGGAAATAGGTTTAGAGAAGGAAGAGTAGGAGTTTAGTGTGAAACATCTAAAGGTAGAGAAACCAAGTAGAGATATTAGGTACCTAAATTTGACTTTAGGAACTATGAATGCATAGAAATTTGTACAGTTAGCATGTATCTAAAGGCAAGAGATTGGATGAGTTCATTTTAGTTTTGTGTATTTCCACATATCATTTTTCAGATATCATGTTATATAGTACTTATATTCTTTGACCATAAAAAAGTTTGGTGAATTCTATAAGAATGAGAATTTGATTTCTCTCTTCTTCTCAAATGTGTAGATTCACTAGGGTATACTATTTTGTTATATTTAATTCCTTGTGAACTCTCAAAATATTAAATAGGTTCTATATATATTAGCAATATTTTCCAGGTACAATACTCTTAATCAAATAGAACTATATCACTAATTTCACAGAAATATAGTTTCACGGCTTAGTAATACCACTATTATAATTTGTAAAATTATGCTGACTTATGGGCAGCAACAGGACATACATTTTAATATGTTAATTTGCATGAATTATCTAAGTTAGGAAAATACACATCTTCCAAGAACAGGCAGATTTTATTCTGAATTATGTCAAGTTATCACTTAATAATTCTCAAAGGCCCGACACTGGCAAAACCAAATGCTTCAGTGTATGTTTCTTGTGTCCTAATTTTTTTTTATCATAGTTTATGAATGAATGTTATGAAGTATGATTAATTTAATTAATGGATCTCATGGCTATTGTTCCATGCATTAACATGAATTACTCTGTAAAGAAAGAGCTGTCTCTCCTTCCTCCTCCTCTTCCCATCTCCCTTTCTTTTAAGAGAAAGAATTTTAATGACCTCCAGTCACTGGGATGAACTAAGCAACAATTTCTTTTAGAACAGACCAAATAACACACGGCTGACAAGCCTTAAGCATAGAATATAGCACTATCACTAAAGCTTTTGTTCATATTGTTCCAGGACTAATAAAATAGAATATTGTAATCTCACCCTAGAGAAAATATAAGTATTTTTTCAGCCAAACCAGAAAATAATTAATTATAACGATGTGCCAAGAATTGCCCTCTTAGAATTAATCTGAAAAATAATTTCTGTCCACATTTTGTATTCTCCAATTTGTCCCTGGCAACTCCATATTGGTACTCTATATCAAAGTTCTTTGGCCACTTAATTTGCCCGCCATCTCAAATCAAAAGTCATACCAACAAAAGAGCAAAAGTTTTTATCTTTTTTTTTGCTACAACTATGTCTGTGCCAACTATAATATTGTAAGCTTTGTAGTTGTTTGTGTGTTTTCATTTAGAGTTATTCAAAAGAGAATATCATGCAGCTAAGCAAAAATAACACATAATAAGGGAAAAAATAAATAGAAAATAAATTTGAATAAAGAGAAAATAAAACTAACACTAGATGGCTATAATCACTCAGAGACCTCATTTTTCCAGTCAAGTTTTATAGTGTGGTTTACACAATGCACTCAATAGTTAATGCATATATTTGAAGTCAGTATTTGCTGAATTATGTGATGACTGAAAAACTAGTATAGAAAAGTGTTGGCCTTCAGGACATAACTAATGGTCATGAATCATAAATTCAGTCTTGAAAAGTTGGAGGAAAATATATATTGATCTGGTCCATAAAATGCAGGAAGACAAAGAGAGCAACAGAATTATGATTGCATATATCTTACAGTCCTAGCACATCTACAAAACAGTATTGTTAGAAGACTTCTACAAATCCATTTATCTAACTACTTATTTGTCATTTCTATCTGGATATCCTTCAGAAACCTCCACTTAATTCATTATCTTCCTTCGGGCAAGTAATAGCATCCAGGACAGAGAACTGTGAGTTATTCTGGTCTCTGTCCTCTCTCATATTTCTGTTCTAATTTAGAGGGTCAGATAAAGTAGTGGAAGGATCACTAGCTCTGTGTCTAGTCGCATGTAGTTTTATCCTCATTTCACAACTTAAATTCTGTATGACCTTCAGTAGGCTACTTACTTCTTCTGAAAATTAGTGTATGAAAATAATTTTTTCAGCATTGTAGTGAGGATTAAAATAACATGTTTGATACTTCAAGAGCTTAATCACAAATTGCTTTTGTTTTTTAGGTTAATATAAAAACTATCAATTCTACCTCCTCTCAGATCTGTTTTCTCTCTATTCTCACAAATAAATTCCCTAGTCTCTCATTCTATTCTCTTTTAAGAAATTCCCTCCTCTTACAACTTATCCTACCCATATCCTGCCTCCATACCTATGACTCTAAAATGCAAATCTCAACACATTCACCTCATAAAATCCTTCAATGCCACACACTTGTCTCCTGATAAAATCTAAACTCCATAGCTTCAAATTGACTATGACAGTTTACTATCTCACTCTACCCATCTCCCCTTCCTAAATCTTACTTCTCTCTACCTAATACTCTACTGCTTGAATTAAACAACTCGGATCTACTTCTATTTGAATCTATTCAACCCGCATCTTTTTTTTTTCTTTTCTTTTCTTTTCTTTTTTTTCTTTTACCTCTTAACTTTGCACACAGTGTTCCAGCTATCTGGAATAGCCTAGAAAATTCTATTTTTCCTTTATGACTGAATTCAGTTTTCTCTTTTCTGTGAGTGACCTTGCCATGATATATTGACTATATCTTATTTTGTGGTGTCAGTCTATCAGGCAATCTTCAAATGTTAGAACAGTATATGATATTTGTTATTTTTGTGCCTCTTTCCTCTGCTGGCTTTGAGAAACTTGAGGGCAATGTTGTAACCATTTTCTATTCCCGGTATCTAATAATACTATACATATATTTGGGTTTATATAAATGAATAGATGAAAAAAGAATGACTAAATGATAAGAAAGTAACAACTGATATCTGGTCTCTTTCTCTTAAAATACATTATAGACAGACTGGTTCAACCAAAGGTTCCAGTTCATATACTTCTGTTTTGTTGTTTCTGTAACATATGTTAGCAAAAAATCTTTGTCCCTCCCAAATGTGTCTTTTTTGGTTAAATTCAATGTCTTCTGGGAGCAACATTATACTCTCTCTTTCTCTCTCTCCCTTTGTAGCTATTGCTACTTTAAAAAGGGTGTGTGTTTATGACTTCATAAGTTAATAGGAGCCCTGCTAGTCCTTGGTAAGTAGTGATGATAAAATATTCATAATTGCTTATATTTTATGAAGAGTTATATGTGAGGGAGCACATATTATTATAATCTTATTTTAAGAGGAATATAGATGAAAGGATGTTCTTTTATTGTTCTTAATGTAAAAACTCTAAATTAAATATATAAAAGTGCTCATCTAGAAGATAATGGAATCATAAGCAGAACACAGGAAAAGGCTTACAAAGCACAAATTATATCAAAAAATGTTTGTTGTATTCCAATAGAATTACTGAATTAGTTCATGATGAAGCAAAAGATTTATAAGTTTAGATGTCAGTTAAATCATATGACAGATTATGTAAATTTTACCTATCAAAATTTTTATCAAATTGTGATATTTCAAGAAGCTTTCAATTAATTCATGTTCAACACAAGTTAAATGTAGATGAAATATAAATCAAATGGAAAGCATTGTTATTGATATTTCGTGCTTTTCTGTGAAGTATGTAAGAGTAGCGATAATTTTAAAACACAGAAGAAAGTTTCCTCTACCTCTTTCCCCATTTTTTCAAAAGATCAGAAGATACAAAGCCAAGAACAAGAATGTTGGAACAAAACTTGATGTAGTCAAAGAATTATGATCTTGATGTGTGAGATGAAATTTGGTTTTGAGTTTTGAGTAACAATGGGATGAGATGTCTAGACCAGAACAATTAGGTACAAAGTAGATAAATTGGTAAGAAGGCTAACTTCAGGGATGGGGCCATTTCCAGCATGATAAATGAGTCCAGTCCTAGGACAAAAGGAATTATATGAATTCAGTGGTCAGAGAGGGAAAAAATAGTAAAAACAACAAAAGAAAAAAAATGTAGAGTAGAAAATGGAGGAGAAGAACCAAGAAGGATCCAGCCCTATCTGGATTTGTCACAATCTGCTCCTAGGGGTGTGTGTGTTACACAGAAAAAGGAAAGGTCGTGCCAACTCCAGGTCCATGGTTCTATCTTCATGACTTGGGATATTAGTCATGGAAAAATAGAGCACAACTTTTTTTTCCCCTGGAGTTTTTTGTTAGTGGCTTACTACAATGAAATTTATCAAGTTTAAGAATAACTAAAATTGGACGGGCTGGGGGCCTTCAATTGTTACATTGGTATTAGAGAAGATGAGGAGTGATGTGTGTTATTTTAATAGTCAAATGTTATAATAGTTCATATATAAAACATTAATTTATTTTTTCTATTTTTATTTATAGTCAAATTCATTAATGTAATATTTCAGTAGTATTAAACAAAAGATTATGTTAGTACTTAGCTACATCTCTCATTGTTAATTCATCTTAGTAAGACGTTGCAGTAACCAAATACTTATTTTAATTAATAGACATTATTTTTGAGCTGTTTTAAGTTTACAGAAAAAAATATGGTGAAAAATATAGTTTCCATATACTCCTCACCCACCATTTTCCCTGTTTTTTAATATTTTATATTTTTAACATTAATGTGCTATATTTGTTCCAACTGATGAGCCAATATTGACACATTATTATTAACTATAGTTACATTGCGACTCACTCCTTAGGTTGTACATTTAATGGGTTTTAACAAATGTATAGTGATATATGTCCACCATTACAGTATCATACATAAAAGTTCCATGACCCTGAAAAGCCCCTGTGCTTGACCTATACATCCTTCATTTCTCCCTGTCTGGGAGGAGCCCCTGTCAATGATCTTTTTACTGTCCCCATAGTTCTGACTTTTCATGATTATCATATGGTCAAACTTTTACAGTACATAGCCTTCTGTGATTGGTTTCTTTCATTTATAATATTCATTTAAGGATCTTCTTCTTTTTTTTTAATAGCTTGATACTCATTTCTTTTTAGTGCTGAATAATATTACATTATATGGATATAACATAGTTCATTTATCCATTCACCTGTTAAAAGGCATCTTGCTTGCTTCAAAACTTCAGCAATTATAAATAAAGCCATTATAAACATTTGTGTTCAGATTTTTGTGTGAATGTAAGTTTTTAACTAACAAGCCCCACCCTCTACATTTTAAAAAATCTAGTTATTTATGAGAATTTAATATTCTCTATACATTTTAGAATCAAATATTATAATTAAAATCAATGACCATATTGAATGTATTGGAAGAAGTCATATAATTCAATGTGAAATTATCACATCCATTAACATGACACATTTTTTACATTTAGGTCTTATTTTAGATTAAATCAATTTATAAAATTTTGTATATAGATGGCTTTAGTATTCTTTTGTAAAGGAGCTACAAGATATTTTGCAATGCCTCTATTTCTATTAGTTTTCCACATTCAGTTTAATTATTGCTGACCAAAAGAACATTGTGAGTGTGCATGTGTTCATCATTTACACAAGTCTTGCTGTATTTGATTCTAATTGCTTTGAGCCTATTTAACTAGTTTTTTCAGTGGTTGGTTTTAACATTTGCAAATGGTGACTTTCTGTTTTCTTTCTAAGTTTTATACATTTTTTTTTATCTTATGATATTGGCTAAGATCTCCAAAACTATGCTGAACAGAAGTGATGGTGATTATTATATATTTCCCTGAAATTAAAGGGAATGTATCCAAAATTTTTATCACATATGATGCAGCTAATACATTTTTGATAGATAAGACTTATAAATTTTGAGTTCCCTTTAGTCAAAACTGTATATCTTTGAAAAATCAAATATTTAACTTTTTGAGTGTTCTTGCTACTATTGCCATGTCTGCTTAAGTCTGGTAGTGTAGAATGTGTTGAATTGCTAGATTTTGTAGTTGAATGATCTGCTTATATAGACTTCTCACCTCAACTTGTCTTCAACTTTTCTGAAATTTTAATTAATTAATGTTCTGTTCAGTAAGTTTTAATGTATTTCTGGAAGTATCCATTTATACATTAAAAAACTAAAATAGGTATTTGAGGCTAATACATCACCTAAAATAATACACTGTGACAGACACTGAAATTTGTTTAACACTTGATAGGTTTTTAGAGCTTTGAACTTCTTAGTTTATTCTTTATGCCTTACTCTGTTAAATATCATTATTCTATAAAAGGCATAAAATGTGTATTTGGTGCACAATCCTCTTGATAACATTATACTCTGATAATTTTCTTAATGGTAAATAAAATACATGAAAAATTAGACTATATAATACGAGTGTTTTTGCCATAATATACCATTAATCCTGGCCAGATGACCCGTTAAGTAGTTAGTCTCTTTGTAATTGGAAGTTTACATGTCCAATTACAGTTAAATTGTTAGAGTAAACCAAGAAAACAATGCTTTGCATAAATTCCAATATAAAATCTCTTCTAAGTTTTTATGTTCCAAAACAACCTTTCTCTCCAAGGCATAAACTTTAGAAAAATTAATAAAGAAATACAGTTACAGTGAAGTTAGATAGTATTAAGACTTGTTGCTTAAGCCATTGTGAACCCTGAAGTTGCATGACAATATGAGAGAATTTCAATGAAAATATGTTGACTAGTAATGGAGAACAAGTTTTTGTGATTCTCTGACCAAAATAATTTAAAAAGAAATTTAGAAATGGGTTTTTTAGCAAAGCCTTTTGAAGATTATTTTTCTAATTGAAAGATTATCGATGCAAAATCTCTTCAAGAATACATCATTTAAAATTTATCAAGAGAATTTTTTAATGTATGTTTGTTTTTTTCAACTCACAAAACCACTAATATGTTTTAACTAGGGGAAGGCTGATATTATACTAGTGTTGACTGATGATATTATCACCCTAAATCAAGAGGTAAATGGAGGCAAGATCAAATTACCAGAAATTGAGTTTATTCAGGAATAACAGAGGAATTGAAATTCAGGAAATGGATACTGTAGCAAGGTATAGGAGAGTCTTTTGAAGGTTGCTGTATTTTAGGCAAGGAATGCAAAGGGAAAAATTTCAGCCAGCCAAGGTCCAAGCAGTAAGTTCATTGACTTGAGGATGTAGAAAAATTCTTGGTGGATGCTCATTGGTCAGGAGATAGGTCTTGGTCTTCTATAAATCAGGCATTTTATAGAAAATCAGTTTCTCGGTTCTTAAATTTCATTCTTCTGAGGGTGTATGCATAAGATTCTTCATTTCATAACTTTAGTTCCCTTTTAGGTTGAAATTCTTTCACAATATCAATGATGATGAATGAATGATGACCTACTGACTATTGTGCTTACGTTTAAAAAAGGGGAGCAATTTCATTTAGAGTGAAAATTTTACTTTACATTTTTATCTTAAGCAGCCAATTTTGGATTATTGGTCATACTAGGATAATAGGAGTTTTATAAAAATATTTTGCTTAAGAGGTTATATATACATATTTGATATATTTGAATACATAAATATGTACGTATATAAATATTGTGTACAAAGTAAGCATTTAAAGATTTTGATGTGTTGGTTATTTATTCAAAACAGCACTTATCAGTCTGCCAGTGAAGTATGAGTTGTACTAGAATTGACATCATGAAATCCAGTGTGTACTTTACTCCAATTAAATTGAGAATATGTCAAATAATTTTAGAGTCATTTTTGTCTTGCCAGCAAATTCCACCTAATATTTTAAAACTGACTTCAGATAATTTTTATCTGACCATTCATTCAAATAAGATTGGAATTTGGTACAATAAGGTGAATAATGTACTCTTTCAATGAAGTTCCATTATTCCAACTTTGATTTCTATTGACAACTTATTTTTCTACTTTTTTCTCAAAGCAGTTTATTGTAAAGTTAAAAAGGCTAAATAAGATATGAATTTTCTTCTTATTAAGTTTTTATAGGGCAATAGTATTCAATATAGAAGTCACTAGTCACATGAGTCTACAAAGCACATGAAATGTGGCTACTCCAAATTGAAACATAATGTACTTTAAACACCAGAACCCAGAAACTTCGTATGAAAAAAATAAGAATGTGAAATATCCTAATAATTTTTATATTCATTATATGTAATAATAAATACTATTATAAATAACAATAATATTTGAATATGTTGGATGAAACAAACATATATTACAATTCATTTTACTTAGTTTTTTTTCCTTTTCAATGTTATTATTTAAAAAACTTAAATTACATATGTTTCTTGCATTTGTGGCTTATAATATATATATATACTGAACAGCACTATATAAGATTATTATTTTAAGCTTTCATCTTTCTCATATTAAATAATATCAATTACATTACAAGCTTTTTAAAGGCAATAAGATTATTCTTATTTATACTGTGTTGTTCTCCTGCTCTATCCAAATATCAGCCCAGAAGTAATCTATCAGTAAATAATATTCAGTTAACTGGATTTAAAAGAAAAATTTCTTTCAAGTCTATTTTCCTTTATTGTATAATTGATTCATTTGCCACATTTGTAGGGCACAGGCACTTGCAAATGTCCTATACATAATCAGTATATAATCCAGAAATTTAAAATGACAATTCAAATTATATACTAATTTAATATAAATATGACAAAAACCTCATTTTTGTTCTATTACCGGTGATTATATATAGCATGCTATTAAAACATATTATCTGATAATCGAGCAAAAGTGAATTATTGACTGGCTAACAGAATTTTCCACTGGGGGGAAAAAAAACACTTTCATAAGATAACAGTGTTGTGAAACAAGGGTGAAACAAAGGCTCCAAAGAAAGTATGGAGCAAGCTTCCATACTTAGATTCTACTTTGCCCTGGTATTGGTGTTCTCTCCTTTTTGTTCTCAGCTATCATAGACCTTTAGACACCTACTTATTTTGCCTGTTGATGAGCTTTCTTGTCAAGAGTAGAATTGCCAATACAAGTCTTCTCTCTCCAGGATGTTTTTGGTCTCCTCCAAGTAATGAAGCACTAACCAATATTCTTCACTAAATCACCAAGACAAATCAAAGTATTTACATGGCATATTATAAACATTTATTTAAACTATACATGTTTGAAGTAATTTGTGTTTTATATTTTATCTTATTCCACCACCCTGCTCCCTTGAGATATCTACATTTGTAAGTTCTATGAATAAAAGCTCAAGACATAAAGAGAAATCTTTATGAAGTGGGTAATGAAAGTTGACCCTACCAGGAAAGAAATGCACCCTGACTGTCCACCTGCTCCTCTCATGGGATGCAGTCAGCTTAATGAGTCTGTGTTAGTCTCACAGAAGGTGTTTTCACAGTTGTTTTTTCCCAACTGACTTGAATTTGATTGTCAGCCAGGAGAGCAGATAGAACAGGGGAGGCCTACTGAGTAGCACAGATTTTCTATGTGGTTGTGTAGAAACAACACGCAATAAGTTTAGTTGAGAAAAAGCCAGTTTTCCTATGTAATTATACTGAAGAAAATACTTTATAATTATTTAAAAGGCAAGTTTTTTCTTTTTGTTTATGAATGTGTACCAAAGAACTGTACCCTTTATCCAAGAAAGACCGTGAAGATTCTATTGAGAACAGTTTTAGTCATTGTAAACATGGGCTACAGTTCTTCAGAATATATATACAGAATATCTAGTTGGAAAGAATAAAAATGTTTATGAACCAGTATCAGCAAGGAGGTTAGGTTTTTGGTTAGACCTTGGTCCTTTTTTTGAATATTTATTGAATTATTTTTTGGGCAAAGGCAATGAGACAATAAAAGACGATTCAATTTCATATCTCAAAAGTTCATGGGCATGGATGATCAAGTGTTGCAGGGATAAACCACCTAAGTGGATAATTAGTTCAGAAAGTTTGTGAGTAAGGCAGAGAATAGAGTATTTGAAAGATGGAATGAGGATATGGTCATAGTCCCTGTCATGCTGAGTATATATTTTTTAAAATACCTATTTCTAATTTCCAGCAGAGACAATCAACTTGAGAAACACCATACTCAAGTGGTTGGGTTATTTTTCATCCAATTTCAAATACAAAAGATATAAAACTAATTTTGTCCTATCTGACGAATAGGTAAAGACAAACTAGACTAGATGAAATCCATAGCCTTTTCCAAGTTCATGGAACATTTTTTTATGATTCTTGCGTTTATCAGTGCTCATCTTTTTGGTGCAGCAGTGTACTTTAAATTATACTCAAAAGTTTCAATGACAATCAAAATTTTACCTTTCTTATATGGTTCTTCTGGACTATATCCCCTCTACTGCTTCAAACAGAGTACTAAGTGCACTTGGGTACTTAAAGATATATTTTATGATCGAAATCTTGGGCATTTGAAGCGATTCTTCATTCTGTTGCAGGTAAACACCATAAATTGAAAATGACACACTTCAATTGAAAGGTCGAAAGTCCTTGTTGGATTTTTTGTGATAGTGTTTATGAGGAAGACAGCTGTAATTTATTGGTAGAGCTGAAAATTTCTTATACAGAAAAGCCAGAGAGTGAATGTTCCATAGTGGGATTGGAAAATTTTGTGGAGAAATAAGTAAGGCTGGGACAAAAGATGTTATTAAGAAGTTCAGCAAATCACAACTATCCTTAAAATAGTATAAAATATATTAAAATTAAGAGATATTAGTGAATGTGATTCACATGTGCCTACCAGCAGCATATTAACCATTTATGGAAATCATTCTCACAATAATGAGTCACATCAACATAGTATTAATATCCACAAAGAATTTAGTATATTTCTCCATGCTATTGTAGTATCAATCTTAAATCCAGTGATATATAAGAATTTTTTATAAAACTTTTTTAGAGCAGTTTCAAGTTCACAGTAAAATTGAGAGAAGTTAGAGATTTTTCATGTAATCCCTGTCCTCATACATGCATAGGTTCCTCCATTATCATCACTCACCAGAATTGCATTTTTCACCAAGAATAAACATACACTGACACATCATAATAATCCAAAGTTCATAGTTCACCTTAGGTTCACTCTTGATGTTATACTTTCTATGGGTTTGGACAAATGTGTAATGACATGTATCTATTACTATAATATCATACAGAGTATTTTCACTGCCCTTAAAACTCTTAATGTTCCACCTACTTACCCTGCTACACACATTCTCAGCCCCTGGCAACCACTGATGTTTTCTACTGCTTCCATAGTTTAGCTTTTTCCAGAATGTCATTTACTTGGAATCATACAGTGTGTAGTCTTTTAAAATTGACTTCCTTCATAGTAATATTCATTTAAATTTCTTCCATGTTTTATCATGGCTTTTTAGCTCATTTCCTTTTACCACTAAATTCTAGTGCTAAAACAAGAGAAAATAATATTTTATTTTTAAGATGTACCACAGTTTGTTTCTTTATTCACATACTGAAGGACATCTTAGATATTCCCCAGTTTGGGCAATTATGGATGAAGAAGCTATAAGCATCTACATACAGTTTTTTTACCTGGACATAAGGTTTCAACTCCTTTGAGTAAACATACCAAGGAACACAATTGCTGCATCATATGGTGAGAGTGTGTTTAATTTTGTAAGAAACAGACAAACTATCTTCTAATGTGGCTGTAACATTTTGCATTGTGACCAGCAATGAATGAGAGTCCTACTGCTCCACATCCTTGCCAGCATTTGGTGGTGGTAGTATTCTGGGTTTTGGCCTAATGGTGTTAGTTGTATTTAACTATATGGTTCTAATAGGTGTTAGATATATTTCACTATTATTTTAATTAGCATTCCCCTGTTGACCTGTTTTGTGGATCATCTTTTCATATGCTTGTTTGCCATTTGTATATCTTCTTTGATAAGGTGTCTGTTAAAGGTCTTTGGCCATTTTTAATTGGCTTGTTTGTTTCCTTATTGTTGAGTTTTAAGTCATTTGTATATGTAGGTAACAGTTATTTATTTGATGTCTTTTGCAAATATTCCCTCCCACTATAGCTTGCCTTCTAATTCCCTTGACATTGTTTTTCACAGAGAAGTTTTTTGTTTTGTTTTAATGAAGTGCACTTTATCAATTATTTCTTTTCTGTATTTCACCTTTTGTGTTGAATCTAAAAACTCAGTGTCATACTGAAGGTCATCTAGGTTGTCTCTTATTTTATCTTCTAGGAGTTTTATAGTTTTGCACTTTACATTTTGGTCTGTGATCCATTTTGAATTATTTTTTGTGTATGGAGTGTTTATAATTTGAGTCTAGGTTGATTTCTTCATGTTGATGTCCAGATGTTCCAGAATCATTTGTTGAAGAAAAAGTATTTTTCACTCATGTTATATGTCATTGTTGAAAGATCAGCAAGCACTGTTCTGCCCTATTTTGTCTTCTCATTCTGGGACCCTCATTGGTAAAGGGAAAGGACTGATGGGAGGCAAACTTGATGGGAGAAGAGGCATGAGATGTCACTTTCAGCTTGTGTTCAGAACTAGGGCTCTATCACTTTTTCTCATATTCTTCTGGCTCACACTCATTACATGGCCGTGCCTAAAAATGGGATTGATATATGTAATCAACCTTTAATGAGGCACTTCAAGTCACATGGAATAGGCAGGAATGTCCTCTTTTAAGCAAGTGATTCTACAGTTGGAAACAGCAATACAGTCTACCACAAGGAGTGTTTTAAACGCAGGAATAAAACAGTTTGGCCCTAGCCATATCTCCTCCTATTGTTTTAGGCCAAATTTCAGAGCTTAAGAAAACTTTATAGACAAAGATTTCTAAGAAGGAATTTATATAAGAAAGGGAATATCTCAGTGAATCTTAAAAGATACCTGGTACAGCTGAAACTTACTGGATTTCGTTAACCAATGTCACTATTGAAAAAATAATTAATTAAAAAAAGGATACATGGACTTTCCAATGATTTATAGCCTCTGGCAGAGATACTACTATGTAAAAAAATTGTACTAGGACAATAAGAGTTTCTAGCTTTCACATCTTTCACATGAAATTTCAGACTAACTCTGAAGGCTCCAGTGTCCACAATAGTTAAGAGTCATACATAATCCTACCATAGTTATATAGGACTTGGTAGCTATCAAAATCTAGAAATTACCTCATAACTGATTAAAAATATTATATGTATCTAAAAAGATATAGTAAAGCTTCACGACTGATAAATTATTAGGTGTTATTAACTCAAAGAAGGTAGAAAATAGTGAGCTTATTAATGCTTTTTAATGTTCTTATCTCCAAATAATTTGCCATCCTGAGATGAAGAAGTATAACAACATAGTGGAATGGGAATATGAAGTAGAACATGGACAATCACATGAAGTTATCAGAATTGCAGGAACTATGTAGAATAATACTTAGTTATAGTTTTGACTGTAACACAAAACAGAATACAACAAGTTACGATAAATAGAAGATACTAAATATTTTTTATCCCAAACCATAAAACAAACCTCAAAAGATCTAGAAGAACTGAAAGATATAGAATGATAACAGGAAAACGTCAACCAACTAAAAAAAATTTCTAATTAATTCATGGATCAAATAGAAAGCCTCAAGAGAAATTTTAAAAATACACCATTCCAAACAAAAATAAAAATACAGTATCAATGTTACAGTATAATGTTTAGCTGAAAAAGATTTTTATAACTAAATATTTTTATTAGAGAAGTGGGAAATAAATCAACAATCTAGTTTTCTACCTGAAGAACCTAAAAAAAGCAAAATAAACACAAAATAAACAGAACAAAAAATAATAAAAAGCAGAAATCAATGAAATTTGAAACAGAAAAATAATAGAGACAAAATTTAAAAATAATTATCTGAAAAGGTAAATAAAATTAACAAAGCAGAAGCAAGACTGACAAATTAGAAAAAGAGATTCAAAAAACCAATGTAAGAAATGGGATATCAATACAGACCTTGCAGACATTAAAATGATAAAAAGAGAATACTAGAAACAACTGTACATACAAAAATTTGACAATTTAGATAAAATGAACCAATACTTCAAAAATATACCCAACTAAAATGAGATAGTTAATTTGAATAGCCCTACTAATGAAATTTTATCTGTGATTTAAGAACTCCTTACAAAACAAATTCAGACCCATTTTGTTCACTGGAGAATTCTACCAAACATTTAAAAAAATAATACCAATTCTACATGATCTTCTCTGGAAAATATAATAAAAACAAACACTTTTGAATCCATTTCATGAAGCTAGACTCACAATGATATCAAAATGAGAGAAAGTATGATAAAGGAAAAACTACAGTCTAATATTCTTCATAAATGTTTATTATTAAGTACATTGCAGCAATATATAAAAAGAATTATATACCAGGACAAAGGTGGCTTATTTTAAGGATAGATATTGGCTCAATATTTTAAAAATTAATCAATATAATTCATATTAACAGGATAAAAAAGAAAAATTCCATGAACATATCAGAAAAAGCATTTGTCTATGCAGAAAAAGCAATTAACAAAATGCACTCATTCTTGATAAATACTCTATTAAAAATAGAGAGGAACTCCCCAACTGATAAGGAATGCCTACAAAACACTACAGGTAACAATACATGTAATGGTAAAAGAATGAATGATTTCCCCAGGAGATCAGGAATAAGATCAATATGTCTCATCTAACCACTGCTATTCAACATTGTACTGGGAGTTCTAGCTAGTGCAATAAAGCAAGAAAGGGAAATAAAAGGCATATAGACTATAAAAGAAGAAATAAATCTGTGCCTATCTACAGATGGCATGAGTGTCTACATAATTCCTAGAACTAAAAAGCGAATTAAGTAAGATTTCAGTATAATATCAATATACAAAAATCAATTGTATTTTTATATACTAACACTAGTCATCTAGATACCAAATCTAAAAATATAGTTCCATTTACAATTACTCAAAAAGTCAAAACTTAGTTGTCAATCTAACAAAACATTTAAAGGATATTTATGTTGAGAAATATAAAATATTGACAAATAAAATTTTATAAGATTTAAATAAGAGATATTCTGTATTTATGTATTAGAAGGCTCATTACAAACAGTAAAGATGTCAATTCTCTCTAAACTGAGGTACAAATTTTACATAATTTCTATCAAATCCCATCAAGATTTTTATTAATACAAGTAATATTATTTTAAATTTTATATGGAAAGGCAAAGAAACTAGAATAAAGTATTTTATTTTAAAAAAGGAAATGGAAGGAATCAGTCTACCTGATTTCAAGATTTTAAGCTAAAGTAATCAAGATGTGTATTATTTGAAGAGGATTAGGCTTATAGATCAGTGGGACATAACAGAACACCAAGATATAGAGTTACATAAATACGTCCAACTGATTTTTGACAAAAGTGCAGAAATAATTCAATGGAGGAACAACTATGGTTTCAAACAGTAGTACTAGAATCAATGGCTATTCATAGACAGAAAAACAAAACAAAAAACTTTCACCTAAACTTTACACCTACATAAAAATAAATAACCTTGACTTAAACTTCACAGCCCATATAAAATTAACTCAAAGTGGTTACAAACTTAAATTTAAATGGTAAAATCATATTTTTTTTTGCTGAATAAACATAGTAAAATCCTTGATATCTAAAGAATTGAACAATTGAACTTCATCAAAATTTAAAATGGTTGCTCTGTGAAAAACCTTTTAATAGGATAGAAATACAAGCTAGACACTAGAAAAAAAAATTGTAAACTACATGTTATGAACAGGAATGAGCTCCTCTTCAACCCAATTCATATGTTAAAATCCTTTCCACCCCCAGTACCTCAAAATGTGACTGTATTTGGAAATAGGGTTTTTAAGGAAGTCATTAGTTTTAAAAAGGTCATTAGGGTTGCCCTTAATTAAATATGGCTGGGGTCTTATATGAAATTAGGACACATACACATACACGTGTGTGTGCATAACCATGTAAAAACAAAGAGAAAATTGTCATTTATAAGCCAAGGAGAGAGGCCCTCAAAAGAAATCAACCCAGCCAACACCTTGATCTTGATTTTCTAACCTCCAAAATTGTAAGAAATGTTTTTGGTGTTTAGGCCACTTAAACTGTGATACTTTGTAATGGCAGCCATAGCAAAGCAATACACCATAAATCTAACAAAGAATTAGTATCAGTAATAAAGAACTCTCAGAACAAAACTGCAAAAGAAACCCCCAGACAATCAAATTACATAATGGGCAAAAGAGTGAAGAGAAATATCACTACCCAGGACATACAGATGGCAAACATGAAAAATGCTCATGATTAGCCATTAAGAAAATGCAAATTAAAATCGCATTGAGTTTATCATACATACTTACAAAAGTGGCTAAAATAAGAAAAGGTGACATCAATAAATATCAGCAAAAGTGCATAGACAGGTTCACTCACACATTGCTTACTGGGAGTATAAAATACTAACCAACTCTAGCATACAGTATAGTGGTTTTCTGTAGAACTATTTATAACAACCCTTGTCCTGTAGTCTACCAAGGAATTCCATGCAATGCTAGTTCTACAAAATAGCTGGTCCTGTTTCAGGAATGATCTCTCTCTTTCTTGTGTTTATTTCTGATCTGCAGTTTTCTCATTTGTGAACCGAATTTCTTGCTGTTGTTCACCATGTAATACTTTGGAACCAGGTTTATGCACCACTTTAGCTCTAGATAAAAAGAAAATAGCTTTCTGTCTGCATTTGATAGGACTTCACAGAAATCACTGAGTCTAAGAACTTCCTGAGTTATTATGTTAAATGTCATCTTTCTCTCAAAGGTTTGTACTGAAGTTTGGAGAGCTTATGTGACTTTCCCAAAGTCTCATGCACAATAACCACATTATGCTTCTTCTGAATCACCTACATATACAGCCTTTAAAAGGGCATTAGAGTGCAAAGCAGAGTCATGAAAACTGTTGATAAATCATTAGAAGCTAATTTTGATATCAATGTGAATATGAAAAAAAAAATTCATGCCATGTAACCATGAACCTTAGACTGAGAAGCTCCCACCAAAATTTGGAATTTCTCTCTGCCTTTTTTTTGTGTTTTGCTTTGGTTATCTGAATAAAGAGTAAAGCTGCCAACATTCATAAATTCATATAAAGTTTCACAGTTGACAAAGCTCTCCGTTATCAATTTAAATTTAATATCAACCTTCTTAGGTGTTTATCATTCCCATTTTATAGATGAAGGAAGTGGGCTTTGAGAGGATTAAGTGACATATGCAAGGTTACTCCAATTGTAATTGGCAGAGGCAACTCTGTAGTGTGAATATGCTTTCCCATAGCCCATACCACAGTGCTTCCCTAAAAAGAACTCAGCCAAATAACATAATAAAAGGACTTAGTCAAGTAATACAATAACTCCATTTCTTCTATGGTTGAATGCTTATACATTATGTCTACACATCTTGTAATGAAAAATAAAATAAAAAATTAGTCTCAAAAGAGTTTAATAGAGTTATCAGAGAAGGTTCCTGGCAAATAAAAGATATGTCTCAAGTGTGTGCATGTTTCTTGTTCAGATGTGACCCTTGAAGTATTTATTATAAATTGTAAGATTGGAAAATTCTTCCATTTCGAACATTTCATAATAACCAATTCCTCAAGGCTATTTATGAATCAGAGTTTGCTGCTATTTCTCTCTTTTCCCACTTGGGCTCTAAATTCAAGAAATAAATAGCTTAATAGAGGCTTAGAAAGAGAAAAATAAGTTCAAATGATTAACTAAACAAAATAATTTAATCAATATGTCTCCTCTCTTGACAGTAAACAATAGAGAATTAACAATTAACAAGAAAATTTGGTGACCTCATTCATGATCAGTAATAATGCTATCTGGACTGCAAGAGGAACTTGGCTTGGTTATTTGCAGTTGCTTTGGAATTTTATCATAAATTTTCTCAACTCTGGAGAATTTTATTTAACTCTTATTCAACTATGCTAAGAATTAACCACTATAAACAGTAGAGGAATTATAGATACCTTGAACCACAGTTTACAAGGAAAAGGAAAAGCAGAGAGTAAAAGACAATTACAGAAAATTTATGTTACAGCAAAGGACAGGGGTTTACACAGTAAGTACATACTCTGTCTAAATATCAAGTCTTGGTCTTCTGTGTGCTTGTGCACACGCATGCATGTTGAGAGTTTAGCGGATTAATTTTTCTAGTTAGAGAAGATTCTGATCTATCAGATGATCTATTAACTATTTTAGCATGTACCATATCTATAAATTTTTTTCTAAAATGCACCACACACTTTTGCTTATTAAGTTTTGTGGGGGTTTTTTTGCTCTCATTGTGAGAATGAATGGCTGTAGATGGTATAAGATGCAGGGATGAAGACTTTGTCTCTCACCAGCGAATTCAGTGAATGTGTCAGAAGTTAACTATTTCATCTATATCTGGAAATCCCTTGTCTAAGGCTTTATTCCTCAAATAATTTTTCACTGATAATAATAACCATAATGAATAATAAATATTTTTTCATATTCTTATGAAATGGGCTCCTGCTACACCTCCACTATCCTCTGCAACTTCCTGTCTTCTGATTTATATGGCATCAACATAAGAGTTTTCTACATTTCTCTAAAGACTCTGTGCTTCAGATTACATTCTTGTTTGTTGGGGGCCTTTTCTTCCTTTGCCTTGCTGCCTTTCTCCCATCTTTTGAGACTCAGTTCCAAGTTGGCCATATCTAAAAGTCTTCTCTCAAGGGCTCCTACAGTACTATTGTTATCCCTCTCAATCTTTTTCATTACAGATTGTAGTACCCATTTGTTCTTTTGTCTCCCTGTTAGGCTGCTAGCTTCTTGGAGGAAGAAATTATAATTTCAGTATCATTATATTCCTGGTGCCTAACATAGCATTTGGCACAGTGTACGTCTGCAAAATAGTTTTGAGAAATCTCAGTGAATGGCTACTACTACCTTTCACTTTAAAATAAAGAATTTATAGACTCCAAGTAATTTAGCTTATTGAAAGTTCAAGATAATCTTGAGAAGTAGGTAGAGCAGAATTTAAAAAACTAAAGTTCAGAGAGATAAACATCTCATGGCAGTTTGTGTTGGAATTTGAACTTCAAATTTCATATAGTGAATTCTATATACTGAAATATAATCCATATATAAATTCCATATGCTGAAATAATTAAAACAAAAACAAAAGAAGCTTTCTTTAGTACTAATATATAGGGACTGTGGACAAGACATTTAAAAATATTATTTTATTTACTCCTCATGACAACTCTAGAGAGAGGGCATAGATAACATCCTATTTTCCAAGTAAGAATACTGAATTTTGGAGAGCTTGCGTGACTTTCCTAAAGTAGCAAACAATAAACAGAGGGATTAAAAATCAAGCCCAGTTTTGATGTACTCCAAATCTGTGCACTGAAGACAATAAACATTCTCAGATCATATATATCTTTTTGTATGGCTACGATTACTCCTCTAAAATATTTTATTCTTTGTGCCTGTTGGTCAAGCACTGTAAATAACTATGTAACACAGCAGTAGACATTCAGTGATATGTGATCAAGATATTACCTATTATTGGTGAGGATCCAGGGCTCCAACAGGAAAGCAATGGTGGATCCTGGTCATGTGAATTATCAGATACAGTATTCACCTAAGGGATACAGCAAATATACTCCTTTGTAACAGGTATCCAAACTATATTAGGAACTACAATTCAATAATAAAAAGACAAAAAAAAATGAGTGAAAATATGAACAGACACATCAAAAAATAAGAAATACAAATGGTCAATAAGCAGGTTTAAAAAGGCTTAGTAGCATTAGTTATCAGGAAACTGCAAATTAAATTTATGAGATAGCACTATGCATCCATTAAAATGGCTAAAATTAAAAAGACTGCTTGCTACCTAAGTTGGCAGGATCATGGTGTAACTAAAACTCTCATATACTGTTGATGACAATATACGATGGTGCAGCCACTTGGGAAGATTGTCTGGCAACTTCTTATTAATATTAACATACACTTCATTATGTATCTAACAGCAATGAATGCTAACCCTAAATATTTACCCAAAAGAAATTTTAAAAAACATTGTTTACAAAAAGAAAAGAAAAAATATAGATAGATCTGTATGTATACTCTTTTGCTTCTGGACATATAATATTTACTTTAACTTTTAAAGTTGACACGATATTCAGATATTTAAAGAAACAATTTTATTCTAACCTATCAGAAAAGTACTCAGATTCAGAATTTGTGTGAAGATTTTCACTCTTCAGAGACATTACTGTTTCATCTTAATCTTTCACACTTTCTTTTTATCCTAGCACACACCAGACATATATCTTCTACAGCAGTCACCAGTTTCATTAAAAAATTTAATTTAGAGCACATATATATATATATGGTCTAAATTAATTTTGAATACACACAATTTTTTAAAAAATATAGATATATTTAGAAATTCATGTGTATTAAAAAGCCAAAACCAAAACTTTTAGGAAATGATTGGGCTGACAATTATTCTCTCTTTTATTCAGTTTGTACAAATATTGAAGACTGGTTACAGATAACTTGGAGACATCATTTATTGCTATTTTTGGTAGTGACTATGATTTTTCATTTAAATGATGTTGCTTTAATTGCCATAAAACACATTTAAAAAACATAGCTGATACCTATAGTCCCCAAAATAATTATTTTATATAGTGAAGTTTGAAATATGAGTTCAAATGATCTGATTCTTCTCAGTATTTTACATTTAGCTTTCACAAATGGCACATAACAAAAGGAGAGGTTTCGGCCTACTCTGAGGAAAAAAAAAACTATGCTACTTAATAATGTGATAAAACCACTCAATTTTAAGCTAGAAAATTCTCACACACACAAAAAAAGTGGTATTGTTTATGATGAAATATCTGCATTTTTCCCACTGTAATTCTGTATTGGACATCGAATAATTTGTTGTACTCTTATATTCCTTCAGGACTTATTTCGTCTTGCTGCCTAAAAGATCTAAATTTAAAGTATCATACTTTATAACTTTCCAAAATTATCAGAAACTTATATTAAACATTTTACTAAGCTAAAAATACTTATCTTCAAATGATTCTAGCAATCCGTACTCCTAACAAGTCAAAAGAGTAAGAAGTTTTACCTCCAAATTTGCCTCAGTCACTTATTTGTATTATAAGGGAAAGGCTTGGGATACCAGTCAAAACACAGTTTGCTATAAGTTGATGTCACATATTGTATTCAAGCTTCAGAAAAGTAGGTCTCTTAAGGACTGTTCCGCTCTGTTCCAATATTTATAATAAATTTTGCTATAGGCACTAGGCACTAAGACATAAATTTAAAAATTAAACTAAAGATTAATGATCAATTAAGAATAATGAAAAATAAAGATCATTTCTTTTCTCTCTCCCCTATTAAGTTTCTTCTTCTACACAGACCACATTGAAGGCACTGAGATTCCCCTTTCCCATACCAAAGAGTGCTTGTTATTCTCTTCTTGAAGCTGCCCAGCAAGCAGTGACCTGTTTGAGAACCTGCATTGACAAACTCCACAGGTGTCCTGGCTTAATGTTACTCTAGAGTGCTTTTAATAGATCAGCATACTCTGTCTGTTCTGGCAAAGAAAAATAGGGCAGGCAATTAGACAACCCTGTATTCTAACCTGAGCTGAATACTTAACATAAGTCAAAGGTAAAGGAAAATCGCATCTCTACAGAGTGTTGTGGTGCCACTGGAGGGCTGCCCTTTACTTTATATTTATTTACCCTATATATAGGTAGCAAACAGCACATTAAATAAACTAAACTGAAAATACTGATTCAAAGGGGCTTTCATGAACACTATAACCAGAGGCATTCGGAAGTGTTATGAAAGGAACATCAATAATAGATCTAACATTACAGGTTGGATCTTTAAGTTATTAATTGCCTTTTTATGGACCCATGTTTTTTATTAAGTTTACTGAAATAATTAATAAACATAAAAATTATAATCTCAGGATTTTTTCTTTGCAATTGTCAGAAGTATTGATAAGCACAATAAGAAAAAATTTATGGTTTGTAATGTAGATAAATTCAAATATGTTTTGAAATTAATTCCATTGCTACTTTTCTTATAGGGGAGCATTATTTATTTGTTCTTAGCTATTCTCTGACAAATGTGTCCATGGTCACAGGGGAAAAACATGACAAGATTACATGGGGAGAACTTCTGAAATATGAAAGATATAATGTATTTAGTTAAACTGTTCTTTATTGAGGACTGCAAATTTGTGCAAAGTATTTTTTCTACCAAAAGTTATCTTGCAATAAAATCAAGATGAACTCCCCAAAAGGAAACACTCAAATCTGTTAAGGCAAGTATAGGAAAAATGTGAGGTTGGGTCTGGATATCTATTCATGGTATGGACTTGAATATTTACACCTGGCATAGCAATTTCCTTTCTGGATATGTGAAGGACTGTATATACTGCTTCCAAACTACTGTTGAAATAGACTTTGAAAAGCATAGAAAGAATCAATGGATAAGTATGTTTCAAAAGTGGTTTCTCAGCTATATAAAAACGGAATGACTCTATCCATTATCTTGAAAATTTGATGTATAGAGAACTGTGTAATGCCAAAAAGTCTTCCTGATGCACTAAAAAGATAACCAAAAATTATCCTTTTACTATGTAATATATAGAAAACCTATACAGCTGGCAGTCGCCAAACTTCAAAATAATGGTTCCAAATGCCACTGCATAAAAAAGCAGAATTTAAGTTCTGGAATAGAAAGTAAGACAATGAAAAAAAGGGGGGTAATTTATTTCTAGATTTCAGGGATAAATATTTTTTAATAACCGAGTTAAAACAAAAAATTCAGTTTTTTTGTAAATTTGTATTTAAAATCAATTTATAGTCCAAATAAAGCATGACTGCTATTTTAGGTTAACCAAGGAAGAAAAATGATTTCTAGTTTTAAAATCCTGAAGGCCATGACCTAGAAACTCACCAAGATCCCAAGTCCTTAGACCATCTCAGTGCTTCTATTTACTACAGGCTTTGTTGAAGTGCTCAGAAAAGGATTATTCTGCTCTCCACTTTGAACTGCTAGGCTTAGAAAGGAACTAACTCTAGTGGAAGTGATGAAGTAGAGTCTTTTGTAATAAAAGGGGTGTATGTAATTTGGGATTAGTATTATCTAGGGAAAAAATGTTCTAGCATGATGGATTAAGCAAATGCCTTATTTATACATACTATTAAGTCACTGCCTTATGGAAGAAATAAAAGAGCCTCATAACATTTACCTCTTCCACATTTAATGAGGCAAGGAAAAAACTCCTTATGTCCTATTTAGGGGTCATTTCCATTATGAAACTATCATTAAATATCCAATTCAAGGGTATATTTGGGAAATGACTATTTACATCACACAGATGAATACTTAGCTGAATCTTTGATTAGAAATCCTTAAACAAACTGCCATGTATTATATTTCATTTGATTTTAATAATATTTTATTTGTCTGTTTATTCTTTATACAAGATAAGTTTTATCTATATATCTCTGTATAAAATAAATATCACCTCAACTTTGCTTTCAATTTTGGAAAAACACAGCATTGTTCCAGAGAATGTTTAGAAGTAGTGTCCCCAAAGTTTTTGTTTGTTTGTTTATTTTTTAATGTAAGCTTATTAGAATCAATCTGGACCAAAGGTGGGGGGGGTGGGGGAAGAAAAAAGTGAAAAATTGATTATAAAACCTATGCAGTTAATGTATGGTTTAAAGGGAAAATGCCTCTGTTTGATAAGGTACAACATTGGATTTTTCATTCCATTTGTTTACATAGACATTATCAAGAGAAAACCAAGCTTCTGCTAAGGCACTATGTCTTTCTTTCTGTTACAAATTCTTTTATAATCCAGTGAAATCTGAAGGGCTTAGAAAATTGCACATAGTCACTCACTACAAAATGTTGCCTATATTTCCAGAGGACTTGAGAAATGCATGGTCTCCAATGAAGGGTTTCCAAACCTGAGAAAGAAAACATTCCATGAAACCTCTCTTTTGAATTATAACACAAAGGAGAGAAAAAAAGATTAATGGGAGTTAGGCAGATCCTTTACTGTAACAACAAAAAAGTGTTGATTTGTTTTGATCTAAATAAGGACTAGAATTCCAGAGTGTGGTTTAATTACACAAAGAAAGTCAGTTTGTTTAGGAATGCCTGAACTCAAGACTGTCTTTTGTATTTTAAATACAAAGTTTAGATTACTCACCAATTTAAAAATTTTTTCTCCAGAAATTATAAAAATTACTACTCAGTAAATGACTCATATTTCCCATTATGTATTTTCACTTTGAATCCATATAAACTGGCTAAGCCAAAAAATTATGTACTTAGATGATATGTGACGTAATGGAAATGGCAGGGGTTTTGAAATGGGTTCCAATCCCAGCTCTGCTGCTTATTAGCAAAACAACTGGGAGCACATCTGCAGCTCAATTTCCTCTTCTATAAAATATGAGATAATAACATCTACCTTTAGAGATGTTGGGAGAATTAGTGATAGCTATTTGAAGCATCCAATTCTAGTACTGAGAATTGTAATTAATTATTCATAATTCAAACAATTATGGTATTAACCTAGCATTACAGTCACAGAAATAAAATACACATCTATCTTGATTCACTGAACTAAACAGAAATTCTTATCACTCCTAATAATGTTTTGTTCTTAGAATTCATTGGACAAAATACACTTCCTGATTTTCTTTCCTTAATTGAATATCTTTTTTTTTATTATTTTTATTGTGACATTGGTTAACAAAGTTTAGTAAGTTTCAGGTGTATAATTTAACAATACTGCACATATATATTATATATATATATAATATATACACACACACATACATTCACACACATATGTATTCACACACACACATACGTACACATACATACATATCTTTAAGTTAATCATAGACCCATAGTAAATCTGATGAGACGAATGTACCTCATTATTTTTTGCTACTGAAAATCATGACTTAGGTTTAGTGTGCCTCAGCATTGTGGCATTTTGGTATAATGGCCAGGTTTCACTTTAGCCAGACTGGCTCTTAGTTTCCTAAGTTTGCTGAGAAATCATTACAGGCCTTCTCACCCACCCTACCTCCCCCAAGTAAATCTTATTTTTTAGTTTTTAATGGGGAAGGGAATTTTAGAGGAAACTTTTGCTTGATTCCACATTAATCCTATGAAAAATTTTTTATTGTTACATTTCCCCTTTTTTCATCTTAGGATGTTGCTAATATAGAAGGTTATAAGCAATGTGTCTGTGCATGCCTTGTGAGATTTCTTTTTAGCTTAGTTTCTTCAGGCTGTTACTGCATGTTTGTTCCCAGCCTAAAATGTTTAGGTCAGTGTGAGGTCAGAATAGGGTGTATCTTGTCTGAAATCAAATTCTATCATATGGTGAGAACTTTTTACAGTAAGGTTATTAAAGAATAACAGATTATATTTTAAGTATTAAGACTGGCTTAATTAAATAATTTTCTTGTTTCATAAATGGATTTGGGGAGCTAAGAAAGAATAAATTAAAAAGCAAACACCAAATATAATTTGTCTTATTGATTTTGTTGCCTAAATTTAAGTTTTCTTATATGGGAAAGTAAGTTGAATCATTGCTTTCATATAAGTTTAAGTTCTAAAATTATGCTTTGTCAGAAATAAATTAATATTGCTTTTTCAGAATCAGAATTTTCTCCTCAAAAATAAGTTATACTCTGTTTTTGTTTTTTATTCAACCTATATTTTTACTTAAGAAATTTTAGCAGAAACATCAGGAAAGAAATTATACCCACCAATTTGTTAACAAACATTAAGCATTGCCTGTTTTATCATGTTAGAGTGATGTATTTTCATACATGTTTAAAATGCATAGGTAGTGATCTATAGGCATTGGATTGTATTAGTCAGACCACATCTGCACAATTGCAACACAAAAGAGCTTCATATGTAAAACTATAAAATGGATTTTAACTCAAACCTTGGACAGTTTTGCAAAGGTCAACTTAATAAATTCAACCACAGTATCTACAGTTTTATCATCTTCCATAGTTGATATTTAGATACTGAATTATAGAAGATATATATCCTTTTACTAACAGAATCTGATTTTATTTTTATTTCCCACCTATTTATGACAGCTACATTAGTACCTGTTTGTTTCTTGGAATTATAATTTTTCTGTGAATTTGCTACTAAACTGCCTAATGACATTAACTTTAAATACATATCAATTCTTCTATCCTTCTTTAATATTGAAATGCTTGAAAACAGACAATTTACTTTCAGACTTGACCAGAATTAAACCAAAGTTTAAGACATGAAAAAAATCCTTTCTTAAAACAAATAAATGGCATTAGTTGGACAATTGCAAATCTAGGATCGATTTTATGAGTATGTAAGGAACTCTGTTGAACTCTGATCTAGTCAATTTATCTTTAGAGAGTACCTCTAGTGAGATTAGATCTATTTTAACATTTGATACAGTTAATCCAATGTGTTTTGAGAGTGTATACAAAATGTGTATATTGTTCAAATTTCATGTTAAATGTTAACAAAAACTTAGTTTTGCTTCAAACTAAAGAGATGAGAAATGATCAAAATAGAGCACCTCATCTGAATTATGAAATAATCTGAGAGAAATTTAGATTTTAAATAGAATGAAATTATTAGTTTTTATTCTGTTTGTTAATCAGTTATTCCTAAAATAACCTGAAAGTATAATTTATGACTTCATTTTTAACATTTTCAAATAATGATACATCCAGTTAACAGTTTCCACTGACTTAAAGTGGCTGATCATGGGCTAGGCAATAAGAATTTCCTGGAGTGACTGGATAATATCAGGTATCACCTTCTAGCACTGATGGACCATCCTGAATTTTGCCCTGGGCCAACTCTTCTAATCTCTGGCAAAAATCACATTATTTTGTGACATAAACTTCAGCTGCTTCACAGAAGCGCTAACGCTTAGAGACAGAGCTCCAGGAGAGAGGGATGAACAGTAAAGTACCAGAAAAAAAGTGATGCTTTTATTTGAATTCTCTCCCACCTCAGGTTTGATACTAAATGCACTTAATCCACTCACCCTTCCCATCATGATGTCCTGAAACCATGACACATTATTTAAGGTTAACTGAAAACACCTTGCTTTACATTACTCGATCTTGTTTAACATATCAGAAACCAATGCATTTATGCTTCTATTAACAGATGATCTGCTTAAGTAATTGAAAGAGAATGCTTATATTTGCTCTTTTCACCCAGTTATTTCCTTTCAGAACCAGGAGTTCTGACCTATTTCTTAATAAATGATAATGTTTTTCAAAGATGAACTATTTATTCTTGCACTTAAATGTGCTTTCTTTCTTGATATGGGACCACAGCTTATTCCCCAGCGTATGTCACTTGCTCTCGTTTTCTGGTTAAAAATCAGGTGTTGCAATGACAAGAGCTGAAGATCAGATTCTAAAACAAGGTCAAGCAATAAACAATGTATTTTATTGGTGGTCTATGATATCTCTAAGACCTAATCAACAGGGCCAAGAAAAATCAAGATTGCTTCTTTAAAGATAAATACTGTGTTCTAAATTTACTAACAAAGCCCCAAATACATTTATTTATGGAGAGAAGGGGAAAATACTTATTGTGAGAACTATATTTCTAGAAATAAAGATGTCACCTGAAGTTCTATTGATAATAGGAAAATAAAATGTAAATGTACTTTCTAACCATATTTTTTCTTAATTGTAGAAATACATTCAAACTCTTTGTCGTGATAATAAAAAAAAGATGTGAGATATCTATGTTTAAACCACCTTGGCTTAACACAATTTGTAATGGCCATCATTAGGAGTTTATGCAGAACCCTGTTTTATGTCAACCACACTAAGATAAGATAGCCTAGGGTGCTATATTCATGCTCTTTGAAATGTGGGCGTAAACAGACACTTTTTTCATGTATATGTTTTGTCATTTATTCTGCTATGTAAACACTGTTATGAAATTTAGTCTAATCTTTTTTGGTTAATTCAAACATTTTCACTGTGTTCAGATAAATGTAACCAAAGCCAGATGTTGGTCTCTGTACTAAGAGAGCTCACTTAATGTAAACACAATTGTTCCTCCATTTCTCTTTTCAGTCCAGATGTTGCCATTGTTCACAGTGCTTTTTCCTTTGCCTCATCACAGACCTCCCAGAAATTGAGAGCCTCCTTTCCAAGCAATTTATGTGTGGGAATCTACCTTTGAATTCCTATTATGCCTCACAACCTCCATTATAACGTTCCAAGTGGCTTCACTCAATCTTGGCAGAAATCCTAAGCAATCCATCTCTTTATTATCCACTGTCTTCTTTATGGATTCTCAATTCAGTAGACACTTCTTCAGGCTTCATTTGCTGTGCAGAATTCTGCTACCCACCTTCTCACTTGTGAAAAGAAACATTCTTGTAATGGATTCTATTGACTCTCCATTCATTTTCAAGACTTCATTGGAGATGGTCTTCTCTATACATCAGCCTCCTGGCCAAATACCTCTTCCATCCTTTATCTGCCATTCCTGTATCTTTTAATCACTATATCTCTGTATTTTCACCTTTTCTAACAAACATGTTCCCATCTTTTCCCATCAGTCTGTTTTTATACTTCAAATAAAAATATGTGTTTTTCAATGCTCTACATTTTCACCTTCTGTGCTTTTTCATTTGATAACCCTTGATATTTTTTCATGGTCTAATTTAATTCTTTGGACTACAATATTCTAAGAAAATAGCAAAGAATAAGATAATTTCTAGTATATTACCTTTTATGACTACTTGCCTTATGCATAGCTTGTCTCTCAATGGCCTATTTGCGACAGGTATTTATTTGTATCGACAAATTGATTTCCTTATCATTGTAAAACCAAAGGCAGTTTCTTTCTCTTCCAAGTGGCTCTAGGAAAGATTGATGGGCATGTCTGTTTTGATGAAATGTGTCATCCCACAGATGACTTTAATTTGCTTAGATCCTATCTTGTTAATTTCTTTTAAATTTCTATAGTTTTTTTTATTATTTAACTGATATTGAATGTACAGAAATAGATGTAAAAATGAACATTTTCTTTTCTATTCCTTATGAGTCAGCCAATACATTCCAAGTTTATTTCTGAAGAATGTATTTAACCAAAGCACTCAAGTTTAGTGGGCTAAAATTCAGAATCCATTCAGTATGAAAAACAAAAGAAAATCTCAACATTTATTATATTAAAATAGTTTCCTCTCCCAGAAAAAAAGGAAATAGGAAATTAAATGTTGACACTTATAGAATATAGCATTGTCTGTTATTATTTTAAAATTCAATCTCTATCTTAAAATTTTCCCAGAATAGGCTTAAATAGCCATGTTATATAATTATACTGTTCTACCTTCTAAATACCAACTTTGACATTTCTGCGTATATTTAAATCTTGAATCATTTTAATTCATACTTTGCAGTTTTCACACATTGCATTTTTAATTGGAAAGGAAGTTAGAGATTATATAGTTTAATTCTTTGATTTTACAGTTGTAGAAACTAAGAATTGGAGATAATAAGTTTTAGTGATTTAAATCAGGTCACATATTTAGTTAAAAGCAATACTAGAGTAAAGAGTTAATTTCCTAATCCTCTAAAAAAGCTATTTTTGTAACACTACCCCAGAATTCAATATTGTCCCGGTTTGGTGCTTTGCTATCTACAGCTCCCTCTGCCCATTCCACACACAATCTACCTGCACAACATTCTCTGCACAACCTAGATGCTGTTTGTTTTTCTGTTCCCTTCACTTGAAGTCCCTTTCTTTCCTTGAGCATCCTCACAGGATCATCCTTTGATTTTGACCATGTCTCTACATGGCTTTCAGTGTTGCTCATTTGTGATTTTCTAGATGAAATTTTCTCTGAATTCCCTAAGATGGCATAGGAATGTGTTCTAACATTCTGTGCATCCACTACACAAATTATGTTTCCCATACCTATTCTACCTCTAGTCCTATACTATTCAGTATGGCATCTACTAGCTACATGTGTCCATTGAGCATTTGAAATGTGGCTAGTACAAATTGAGATGTGCTGTGAGTGTAAAACACATATTTAATATTTAGTTTAAAAAAGTAAAATATGTTGTAATAATTGTATATGTTGGGTTAAATGAAATATATTCTTAAAATTAATTTTACCCGTTTCCTTTTTATTTTTTTAAATGTGGCTACTAGAATATTTAATATTACATATGTGGCTTGACTTATTATTCTATTGGACAGTACTACTGTCCAAATTTATTAATGGTCTCTTGAAATGACCAAGCTTTTTTACTTTTTATACCCATCACCTGAGGCTTTAGCAATTAGCTGATAGACCACTATTTGTTGATGTTGATTGCTATAGCTTCAGATGTTGCTTGAATTGCTCTACTTACAAAGGTAATATATGAAGTCTTGGAATCTAGGTCTTCTGAACTACCCCACAATACATTTTCACCACAAATCAATTTATTATAGTGGGTGATACCATGTTTTTCTAAGTTATACATTCAAAATAAATTGAATTCTTTTTGTTAAAATGGTTGGCCACTTCAAAAAAAACCAGTCTTGAAACTCAAAATGATTTCTATTTCATGTATAGCTTAGCCAAGGTCTACATATAAAGTATTCTAAAACTATTTTTCACTTAGTGTGTTGCAGGACACAAAAATTAAATATAAACTACTTGTAACCACTTTGGTTTTCTTCCTGACTTACAATATAAAGATGATAAGGATAAATTGCCTGGTTTCTTAGTAATTCTGATAAGAGTGCTACATTATATGCTGAAACAAAGGATAGCCTCTATATCTTCCCTCACTACTCTCTACCCATTTGTTCCCCTATTATTTATATCTTGCATTAGGGTGGTACATTTGTTATCTTTGATGAGCCAATATTGATACATTGTTATTAACTAAAGTCCATAGTTACATTAGGGTTCACTCTTTCTATTGTACATTCTGTAGGTTTTAACAAATATGTGACAACATATATGATACAGAATAGTTTCACTGCCCTAAAAATCACCTGTTTTTCATCTATTCATCCCTCCCTCCATCCCTCCTTAGCTCCTGGAAACATTGATCCTTTTTACTATATCCATGGTTTTGCTTTTTCCAGGATGATAGAATTGAAATCATACAGTAGCCTTTTCTACTGGCTTCTTTCACTTAGCAACATGCGCTTATGTTTCCTCTGTATCTGTTAGTGGCTTGATAGTTCATTTTGTTTTATTGATGAATTATATCTCATTAAGTGACTGTACCATAGTTTATCTATTTGCTAAAGACATGTTGGTTGCTTCCAAGTTTTAGCAATTATGAACGAAGCTGACTGACTAAACATTCACCTGAAGGTGTGTGTGTGAACGTAAGTTTTCCAGTCATTTGTGTAAATCTCAAAGTGCAAGAATGCTGTACCATATCCTGAGTATTTTTAGTTTTATAAGAAATTGTCAAATTATTTTCCAAAGTGGCCAGACCATTTTGCATTATCACCAGCAATGAATGAGAACTGCTGTTACTCCACATCCTTGGCAGCATTTGGTGTCAGTGTTCTGGAGTTTGGCCATTCTAATAGTTGTGAAATGGTATCTCACCATTTTAATTTGCAATTCCATAATGACATGTATGTTGAGTATATTTTTATATGCATATTTGCCATCTTTATGTCTTCTTTGGTGAGTGTCTGGTCAGGTCTTTCGCCCATTTTCAAATGAGTCATGTTGTTTAGATATCAATAATAGATATTTGTTTTGCAAATACTTCCTCCCAGTCTGTACCTTGTCATTGCATTCTCTGAACAATGTCTTTTATGGAGCAGAAGTTTTTAAATTTAATAATGTCCACTTCTTCAATTCTTTTTTATTTCATGGGTTGTTCACTTGGTGTTGTGTCTAAGAAGTTATCAACAAATCTAAGTTCACTCAGATTCTCTCCAGTGCTATCTTCTAGTAGTTTTAAAGTTTTGCATTTTACATTAAGATCTATGATTCATTTTGAGTTTTTATAAAAGATATGAAGGCTGTGTTTACATTTATTTTTTATGTGGCTGTCCAATTTTCCCAGCACCATTTGTTGATAAAGATATCTTTTCTCCATTGTATTGCCTTTGCTCCTTTTCCAAAGATCACAAAGGTGACACATGAAAGTCTGGGCTCTCTATTCTGTTGATCTATTTGTCTATTCTTTTGCAGGACCATACTTTCTTGATTAGTGTAGCTTTATAAAAAGTCTTGAATTTGGGTAGTTTCATCTCTCTAACTTTGTTCTTCTCCTTCAACATTTTGTTAGCTATTGGTTGGTTGTTTGTTTTGTTTTGTTTTGTTGCCTCTCCATATAAACTATATAATGTTTGTTGATATCTAGAAAATCTGGCTGGAGTTGGGTGTTTCTCTTTCCCAAGATCCATTAGACTATGGTGAAATAGTTTCTCTTTTTAGAAAAGAATACCATTTCTCTTTCAAGTGCAGACATTGTTAAAAAGAATGGCATAATCTGAGATTATTTCATACTAGCTAATTTTTCCCTCCTTCCACCATAATGAAGTCATTTTTCTCTGATTTTCATTGTGAAAAGCTGGTAGGGCTCCAGGAGATAGAACTCACAGAAGTGTAATAGTCCTCCTAAGAGTAAGATCCCATGGAGTTGTTAACTCTCATTCTTGTCTATACCGAGCCTCCATCAATTCACCAGTTATGGTTGGGTTTCCTATCCCCATAACGGTTCTCAGGCAGATTTTTGCTCATGAATGCCTGTTCCAATAATTTGTGTTTCTCTGTATTTTTTTCTGTCTGTATCTCCAATTAGAGGGGCGATAGTGTCTATGACCTCAGTTCCTAGACAGATCTAAGAAGAATTGTTAATTTTCAGTTTGTCGAGCTTTTTTCTGTAATATAGTTAAAAGTAATGATTTCCAAGCTCCTTGCCTTTTGGACCTGAAACCAGAAGTCTCCATATATATTTTTAAGTCATTCAACCTTTAGTGTTTTCTCTGCTCCTCATATACATGGGCACATAAGTATGATAATAACAAAGTATGATAATAATTTATAAACAGGGCTAGATAAAGTTAATAACAGACAGCAGATCATATATGAATATCACACGTTTAAGTTTATTGCTGTCTCACAGGAGTGAGATCACAAAAGCAATGATGCCCACTGAAATGTTTTGGGCTTCGGAATAGTATGATTTGAGCTTAAGAATATTAAGAATACTTTAGTGTGGTGTCATAAAAGCCAAAAGAAGGAGAGTTCCTAAAATATTAATTACTATTAGTATGTGTTCTCTTTTGATCAGTTTCAGTATATAATGAAAGTTCAATTGAAAGAGCTTTAAAAAATGAGTATTATGGAATGGAAATAATACTGTGTCCTGCAAAATATTTTAAATTCTGTAAAGAAGGCAGCCTAACAAGCATGTTTGTGATCCTTTTTCTCTATAAACTTCCCCTTAAAATGCTCAACAACCTAAACAAAAGTATTGATGGAGTCTTAGGAGAGATTCTCCCATATATCCCAAGTTAAGAAGAAGTTTCTAGGTGAGAGATTTGTCTCAGGGTCTCATTGCTTTCACTGAGAGGTAAGCCAAGTGCCCAAAGACCATGGAGACCATAACAAAGACTGAAAATTCAAAGATGTCTTTGAGATCCTAAAGAGATTGATGGAAAAATAATGTCACCTTGATAGAACATAAGAAAATGACTTAAGTTAAAGTAAATCTCATCAGCTTCCAGACAAATAGAACAAATTACTTATAATAGAAAAAAGTATCAAACCTTATCTAAGGAAAGTCTCAGGAAGAATATTTTAACCTCATGATAATTGACAAAAATTAATAAATGGAACTTCTCAAGATAGGTAAAGAAAAAGTATTATAAAATAATATTAGACAAAAAAATTATATGAATGGATGTGGTGACCTGGAATTATAATAATCATATCCAAAAAAGGTTTTTTAAATTTGGAAGGCTATACTACAATGGGCAACCCAGTAATTGGTAAAAGAAGTAGGGATGGGGTGATTATGTGAAAATGTATTGTAGGGGATAAAGAAAAGATAAAAACACTACGAAAATTTGTTATTGATATGACTGTGCAGAGAGGCCCAATTCTAATTTTGTCTGGGAGCACAACTTTAATATTGATTACTTAGTAGAAATATATAACATTGACCATGACTATTAAAGACCAAAATAATATTAGTGATCTAGATAACTAGAAATAAGAAATAAATTATTCTTCTCTAATCCACTTTCAAATAATACCTTCTACCTGGTCAAAATGGAAACTTAATTTAAGAGTTTTCAAAAACTAAAAATTTTATAACCTACATTAATATACCATAATTCAATAAATTTAAAAAATTAATATGTCATCATGTTTCAATTTCATCCCAAAATCTTTTACACCATCAACCTTACTACTGTTTTGAACTTCTCTCATCATTTTTTCTTTTTTTAAACACCAAACTTTTAAAATTTTTACTTATATTATTTGGATATTTTCTTATTACTGTTGTACTTAGATTTTTTAAAATTAGGGGTAGCCATTAAATTTAATCAAATATGTTTATTTGTATTGATTTTATTTTTTCTTTGATTTGTTGATCAGTTTTCCTCTTAATCCATTTAATTCTCATGTAAATTTGAAATTTCTATTATACATATCCATGTATAATTCAAAGGAAGAAAAGAAAGTAGAGAGGAAAATTGAGAAATTTTGTGCTTAAAATAATGCCAGATCTAGAGGATAATTTTCATCTTAAAGAATGAATTAACTTAGTCCATCAGTCCCTAACACCTTCTTACAAAGCCTGCTTGCACTGAAGAATGGTTTGATGTCCCAATTGACTCATCTGGATTTCTCTACTATTTTGGTCTTCAGTGTTCTACTAACCCACTTATTTGCTCTTGGACGCTGTCTACTTCACTCACTGTTTCTTGACATGACCATTCGGTTCCTAGTTTTTTCTCATTCTGAGAGTTTGTTCTTCCCAGCTCCAATTTTGCTCCCAGCTGCTTGTCTGGTAAATGATTTTATTCACTTTTTCTGAGTTTTTCCAGCAACAAATCTCTTTCTGCTTTTTTTTTTGACAAAATTTTCTTACCAATACCGAAGGAAAATTAAAAAATTCTTTATTTGATAATTTTGCTTTCAGTAAATGAGTAAAAGTTTATCCAAATGGATTATAATGCCACTGTGCAATTTATATCTGAAGGAAGTGGAAATAATTGAAAGACTATAATGGAAGATACATGTAGCATCAAGAATAGGTATATAAAATTATCATTGAGTCGATTGATATTACAATAAACATGTAGATCAATTAAAACCAAACATTTTGCTTGTCTTCAAAACTTGGTAAGCAAAACATTTGCCTTATTGTATTAGAATTTTATCTTTTTGTTCTTTGTATTTTTTTACTTGTATTTGAGGGGATTGAATTTTTCTGTGGTAAATGCATCATCTTTGTTTTTAAATATTTTGTCTTTTATTCATTGGTACCAATAAACAGTAATTTGAAACTGCTATTCATAATCAGTCATTCATCCATGCTCTTTTTAAATTCCTTGGGTTAAACACTCTATGAGCTGTAACCTTCATCTTACTTAGTTGAATTGATTTAAACAAGTTGTATAAAAATTAAATGCAAGCAATATTTAGATAATGGAAAGGGAATGTGACAAAACTAGACAACCTTTAGAATTTCAAACATAGGGGTTATTTTACTGTTTCAATCAAAGTTTATATTTCTCTGAGGACTGTATTATTTCAGCATAATAGGTACTCTTCATGTGGCTCCAAAGTAAGAAGATCGCTTTTGTCTTATTTTGTCTTTAAACAGCAAAACATGTATATTTTCCTTACTCTTTTTGTATCTTTATGGACAGATTTTTAACAGTAAAATTACTATAGTATAACATTTAGTTAAACTACAGAGGGCCATTAATTCAATTAAAGTATGTCTTTATTCACTTATTTTTTTAACTTTGGTGTGAGAATTTGGGAAATAATTTATTATATTGGAAAATTGCTTCACTAAGTGTTAGCTGCTAAAATGTGAAAGTGTTAAATGTCCAAGTTGTTCTTTAGCTATTAGAGAATGGCTGAAACAACAGAAAAAAATGTGCTGAAGTAATTTCTTTTCTGTCCTCTATGTTTCTATGTAAATCTCTACTCAGATTTTTCTTTGTAATATGGCCTGTGGTCAGCACATACCAACACATCATGGTTTAAGCAGATTGTTTGCCCTCTCTGATTCTCAATTTCTTCATATAGAAAGAATATTTGGGGGCAAGGTTCCCTCCAGCTCTAAATGTCTCAGATTCTAAGGCTCATTGACTCCCTTCTCATTCCTAACTGATCCATGGGTGCATATTTGTACTTCCTCTTCTTCTCATCCCCTTCTCATCCCTTGGTGAACTCTCAGATAACATTAAGATATTCTTAGTGTCTATCTGGATCAGATATAATGATGAGGACATAATCACTAGGAGATACTGTGTGTGGTAACACTAAGCCTTATATAGATAGATAAAAACACTATATATATTGTTTTTTAAAAATTAAGAGAATATCAATTATGGGATACAAGTAACAAGTTATTCCAAATTAAATAAGATAAAGAAACAACCTTGTTTTAATTGTAGAATTATATTCTAAAAATATATATCATTTCCAGTTACTATCTGGATAAACTGACAATCTAGATAAACACTATTGTTCTCATTTTACCAGAGAACAGCATTATTTTCAAATTAGTGGATTTGATATACTTAGTGTTTTCTTAGCATACTGTTTTTCAGTAAAAAACAAATTACTGAGGCAGCAGCCTTAGCTTAGGTGCTTCTCTTCCTAGACTATTCCACAGAAAAATATCTACAACACTTCAAATACAAATATTTCAGAGTCTTCCTAAAACATTAACTTTGTTATTTTTCTATATATAAAATACCATTGTAAATGCATATAAACATTCACAGAAATTGATCACCACAGCAATGTTTTTAAAAAGATAGGCTATTTTATCAATAATTTATAATGTATTTGGATACAGAAAGGACAAATACAGGCATGAAATGTCTTTTATCTTTTTAAGTTTCTGTGCTTTAGAATCAACAAATAAACTCTTTTATGAAATTCTCTTTTAACTACTGTTATTGACAAAAGCACAGAAAAATATTTTCTTAAAAATCAAACAAAATACACATATAACATTTGTGGTTTTTACAAAGTCTCAAAGAGCTTTTATTCTCCCATCATTTAAATAACCAAAGATAGAGCCATCTTGGTCAAATAAATTTCTATTTATTTCATAAATTACTTTGCTTTCACTACCGTGTCATTTTTATTTTTTTAACCAAATAATGCATAGATTACTGTATTTTCCTTCTGGGTTTTCACTATCCCTTTGGAGTCATGACTTGATTGATATTTTCACCCAACAGCCTATGCTAAAAATGAGCATAGACTGGCATTCAATGAACTTTTTTTAAATATTGATTTTTTTCATTGATAGTGTGACTTTGACATATTACATTAAATTTTTGGTATCCATTACCTCTTTACAATTTAATATCTACTTCAGAGTTGTGAGAACTCCATTGAATGAGAAAATATTATAAACTATTTTTAAACTACAAAGCGCTAGATAAAGAGTTGATTCCTTCAGTGCAAAAATTGAAAGAGGAATGTTATATTGTATTTTTCTAAACAAGCCCAAGCTCATGTTTGGGAGTAGATCCAGGCTGGGGTAAGATCCAGTTCCTCACATTCCTTCCTTGAATCAGCACAGCCAATTACAGAGCTTCTCCATATATCAGCTTCCTTATTTATAAAACAGGGATTAAAATAATACCTTCATCATGGGTTATTATAAAGATTAAATGGAAAGATGTAAGTAAAGCACCTATCTCAGTACTTGGTATTAAGAGGTGCCCTCTTAGTGTTAGCTATAATGTAAAAAAAAAAAAAAAGTTAGTGTAATGATGGGCTCCACTGTACATAGTTTTATAGTAAATCTCATGATAGAAGAATACACTGAAATTCATGAAAGCAAAGAAAATAGCTATTTACTTAGTCTCCCTCACCTCAGAGAATTTCACCACCTTTTACCCATTTCCTCAAAAAAATCCGTATTTTGATTCTTCTCTTTACTTACCATTGACCCTCTCACACACTTCACCTCTTATCTATCAGTAGAATCTACCAAAATTATATTTTCAGGTCTTATATCTTTGTTTATTTTCATTGTCACCACTCTAAAGGAAGAAACCATTATTTTTTTAATGCACTAATTTCTACAGATTAGATGCCCTGCTCGGCCACTTCCCACTCACATGCATTCTTCTGGAAGCAGAGTCACCTTTTTAAAATATAAGTTAAGTAGTCCTTTACATACCTGCACAGTGAAAGTAGAATTATACTAAAATCCTTACGGTGGTCTAGATTTCTGTTCTATCCTAGCTCCTTCCTCTGTGCCCAAGGTCAATTTATTTTACTACTCCTCCTCTTCATTAGATCCTTGCAGTATTAATACATTTGGGGGCTATTGAACTTGATGTTCTCTTTGCCCCATTTTTCCCTAAACTCCTCATACCTCCTTTTGCCTAACTGGCTTCTCTTTCTTATACTTTGTAAGTCCACACTAGTGTCACTTTCTCAAACAAGCTGTTCTTGAGCTTTCCAATGAAAGAAGCTCTTGATTTAGCTGCTCAAACTCTCATATAGTTCTCCTCCACTGAATTTATCCCAGTCTAAAATTATCTTTTTATTTTTCTTTATACATATTTCTTACATGCTCTCACCCTGTCTTCCCCTACTCCCAGAACATAACAGGGGACTTGCCTGTCTTGTTCAGTACTATAACTATATAGCCTGTTAAAAAAAAAAAAGTTCCCAATACATACTACATGCTCATTAATTAATGGACTGAATTAATGGATAAACAAATACATTAAATGATTAAATTCAAAGCACATAGTCTCTGTTTTTTTTTTTTTTTCCTAAATGGTCAATCACTTCTCACTAAGCTTCTGGATTTGAGCTAGGCCTAACATTTTACATACCTAATCTAATCCCACCTCTAAAGATTTTACTGACTAAAGACAAAATTAATCATTTTGTCCTCTACTTCCAAAGCAATAGTATGACATTCCTCACATTATATAACAGTCCACAAGTATATATCTACATTTTAGAGTATCTCTCTGACTAGATTACTGACAATTTATAGGCAGCAAATATATATTTTCATCTTTCCATTCCTAGTGCTTGGGCTCAGTGAATGTTTAATAAATATATGCTGAATTAAATTTAATTTTTTCAATGAGTAATGTAAAACTATAACTAAAATAGTTCAGGTAAAAAAAGAAGAAGAAATGCATGGTCATTTGAGTAGCTCATATGTCTGTGGTATTTGAGTAGCTCATATGTCTGTGGTAATTGCATAGTAATTGTTACCAAAAGAAAAAACCTGAGTGCCTGGAAATTTATGCTACCACATCAGTAGAGCCTTAAACAGGATAAAAGATTTACTATGAAATTAAGAAAAATAGCAATGCAATAACTGTGAATGAAAATCTAGTTATTTAGAAATGTGATGTCAAGTAGATATAACTTACAACTTTTTTGCTTTATGTATTTTTCCCCTTCTAATGGTGCAGAAAATGTTTGTTTTTACTTTTGCCTTTATATCTAGATTATTAGTAATACTCACGAATAAATACCCCACCTTTAGTAGTATGTGGCATCTTTAACTCTAGAATAAAAAAATGACATGTTCTCTTAAAAATAGTATCTTCCAGTATTTTTTTTGGACATTTACATGTGTTATGTATAGTTCAAGAGATAAAATTAAATACAACTATACTGAAATATATTTTGTACCATATATGTTGATGTCAGCTCTTTGACAGAACTTTTTACCTTTTCCAAAGAGATAAAACTGCTAAATATGTATTTTAGAAATTATATTAAAATGATAAGCATCCTTAATAATTGCAACTCTAATTAATAAGCCCCTTCCTTTTTCAGTGGTAAAGACCACTTTTCAAAATATATAGAGGATGATAGCTTTTTGTCCTGCTCATTGCTTTTCTAGATAGTCAGAGTAGCATGTCTTTTTTGCATGCATTTAAAATTTAATTTTTTCATTAAAATTAACTCTTTTAAATACCATATTCCTGTCAAAAATTAAAGAAAACACATATGTAGGGAAGGTTCTATTTAGCAAAGATCATTTCACATTCGTGTGAAAATATGCTATATGAGTATGAAGATTTGTTTAATGAAAAGCAAACTATTCAAAAATAAATTAAAGGTGAAAGCTTTTTTTTTACAGCAGAAAAGAATAACTTTATTTATTAGAAATGATGGTACACTTCCAGACATAGAAGCAGGCCTGAGCAAGAGAAGAGTGGCTAAAAGGCTCAAGGACTAAAGCTTTAAAAAAAAAAAAAAAAACCTCTTGTGCTCATAATTTAGGGGAGTATTTTTGCTTATGCTATTCTATTTCTCAGACCAATCATCTAATTACTCAGCATTTCTCAAAGTATATTCTATAGACAAGAACCACTGAAGGGTGGAAATAAAGGGTTATGTGGACCAGTAGGTTTGGGAAGCCACTAATGTCCTGTCTACCTCTTGAAAATTTATATGCACAAAGTAAAATAAAGGCTCACAGAAATCCATGAGTAAAGTTCTTATTTTAACTTAGAATTTTTTAAACTTATTGGGTCATAGTACTCTTTTACTTGTGAGGTCTGTTAAAAGCCACAGGAAAAATTTTTCGTGTCCCTTGCCTTGTCATAATAGCTATGAAGATTACAGTATTATAGGAGTTAAAATTTTGCTGACTATAATTTTCATAGTTTTTATTTTTAAGTCAGTTTACTACTGCCACATGAAATGTTCATTTGGCAGATCATTATAGACATCTATATGTACATACAGTGCCCTTCTTATTTATATATAAATATATGTCTCTATGTGTTTATAACTAATTTACATATATAAAATAATTTCAAGATATTTCAGAATATTCATTCTCCATTCTACATTTAGAGGTTCCCAGCTGGATTTGGCAAATTAGTGTGCCTGAACAAAGCTAAAATTTTAAACTGAAAATTAGCAATACATTTAATTAGGTAAGGAAAAACAATAATTGACCTTAGGAGATGAAGAGCATGAGAAGTTTAGAGTTGGATGCTGCATGTCGTAGCCACTGGTAGGTTTTGTTTTTACTCTTTTTTAAAAGGAATAGACTCTTAAACCTACTTTCAGATCATTCAGTGAAGAGACAACTGGATGAGACTTTCTATAAGCTCATGTCACATCTTTCTGTTTCTGTGCCTCTGGATCCACATTGTCTTTTTAAAAAATTTTTTGAGTGAACTGAACATGATTGTTTTGAATTTGTGACCTGAATCCCATTTCCTCTCACCTTTTTAAGACCATCATTATATCATCTCTCTTCAACATCATCAATTTTTCTTTCTTCTGGAACATCCCTATAAAATTGCTATTTTTACTTCTATTCTAAATAATGATGATGATGATGATGATGATGATGATGATGTTGTTGTTGTTCTGATCTAATATTCATCTGTAGTTTCTACTGCACTTTTCCTACTGCAAAAACCCATCTGCCTCCCTTGTCCCTCTGCTCTGTTCCCTTTACCCTCTGCAGCTCCCCACATGGGCCCCGTACCTTCCTTTCTCAGGGTGCTTCTACTTGTTGAACCCTCTGCCCAAAATTCTCTTTCCTTATATATTCAGAGAATTCACCTCAACATCTACTTTGGGTTTCTGGATTAAATGTCACCTTATTTGTGAAAATTTCCCTGACCACTTACATAAATTAAGTGCCCTATACTCTGGCACTTCCTTTCATCCTTTACCCCGCTTTATTTTCCTTACCAGCACTTATCAATTGAATAAATGAGTGTTTTCAATATTGACTTGTTCATTTGTTGTTCTCTTATCTCCTTTCACTCCGATGTTATAAACATTGCATGGCAGATAGTTTGTTACTGTGTTCTTAGTTATATCTTCAACTGTGGAAAAGTATCAGGCACACAATAGCTAGTCATTGCATATTTGCTGAATAAATGAATGTGAACATATACCAAGTGCTTAGTATGCATAAGACTTTAGTCATTAAAGAGCTCAATTATGAATAAGACATAGGTTTACTGATCTTTGTTAATAGAGCTACTCTGGCCACGAGTACCAGAAAGACTTCATGGATGACATTGAGCTGCTTCTGAAAGATTGGTAGGATGTCTATACATGGAAGTGCTTTGGAACTTCAAGCATATAATAAAGCACAAAGGGAGGAAAGTGTAGATTAACATAGTTTAAAACAAGGGATAGTATGAATGAGAATGAAAAGCATGTAAAATATTTTCCTGTTTTTTTTTATTGTGGCAAAATATACATAATATAAAACTTCTTATCTTATTTTTTTTTTTTATGCTATAGCACCCAATCTTCCTGGGTAGTCTCCCATCCAAGTACTAACCAGGCCCAACCCTGCTTAGCTTCTGAGAACAAGCAAGATTGGATGTGTTCAGGGTGGCATGGCTGTAGACTATCTTAACAAATTTGTAAATACAGAGTTCAGTGGTATTAAGTATACTCAAATTGTTGTGCAATTGTCATTCATCTGCAAAACTGTTTTCATCTTGCAAAACTGAAAAACTGTATGTATTAAACATTAACTCTTCATGGCCTCCTCTTCCTCAGCCCCAGGCACCAACCATTCTACTTTCTGTTTGAATCTCCTCTTTTCCCACATACCCCATCCTCTGGTAACCACCACTCTACTCTCTTTTACCATGATTTAGCTTTTCGTCTTTCTGCGTTTGGCTTACTTCACATAGTATAATTGTTACAAATGACACGATTTCCATCTTTTTAAAGTATGAATACATATTCTTCTGTTTGTGTGATATATATGCTATATATAATATGTGTAAAATTTTTTTATCCATCTGTCAACATACATTTAGTTTGTTGCCATATTGTGGCTAGTGTGAATAATTCTGCGATGAACATGAGAGTTTAGATATTTCTTCAAAATAGTAGTTTTATTTCCTTTAAATGTATATCCAGAAGCAAAAATCCTTGATAATAAGGTAGTTCTATTTTTAACTTTTAGATGAAACTTCATATTGTTTTCCATGGCTGTACCATTTACATTTCCATAAACAATGTACAAGGGTTCGCTCTTCTCCACATCTTCGCCAACATTTATTTCTTGTCTTTTGGGTAATAACCATTTCAAGAGGTGCTAGGTGATATCTCACTGTGGTTTTGATTTGCATTTTCCTGATGATTGGTGATGGTGAGCATCTTTTCATGTTTCTGTTGGCCATCTACATATATCTTCTTTGGAAAAATGTCTATTCAGGTCCTTTATCAATTCTGTTAATTATTTGTTTTTGCTTTTACTATTAAGTTGTAAAGCAGGTAGAATGTATCGGAAAAAAAAATATCCCAAATATCAAAATAGCCTCCACAGCTCAAATATTTGCAAATCTATTTTTTTAAATGCAGAGACAGACATTATCTCTCTACATTATCTAAATTAGCTGTATAGCCCTTACTAGTTTTACTGATTTTAACATTAACTACTATGTATTTATGTATGTTGGTATGTTTCTGAAAATGTGTGTGTGTGTGTGTGTGTGTGTGTGTGTGTGTGTGTATCCCCTGCTCTAGAATAAGGTCCTCAAAAGGACTCATATACTTATTTTTATTTCTGCCTAAGATCATTCCTTTTACCTCATAGGCAGTCAGTAAAAATTTGTTGCATTGATAAAGGCAGACACCTTTTATTTTTTTAATACAATTTTATTAGTAGTTTCAAGTGTACAATACATTGGTTAGACATGTATATAGTTTATAAAATGATCTCCCTAATTGCTCTTTCTCTCCTCTGGCTCTCCATCTAACCATTACATTAATGCTAACTGCAATCCCTCTGCCATGCTCCCCATCCCCATGACCATCTATTAACTATTAATTTGTACTTCTTCAACCCTTCACTCTTTCTATTATCTCCCCCATTCCCCCCTACCCTCTGGCCATCACCAGATTGTCCTCTATATTTGTGAGGTTGTTTTTGATTAGTTTTGGTTTTTTGTTCCATAGATTCCACATATAAGTGAAATCATACAGTACTTATCTTTCTCTAAAACAGACATCTTTTAGTTTAAAAGTATCAAACTGAAACACTGAGAAGAAAAACTGAGGAACGATTTTAGAGGTTCTTTAATGCTAGCCAGTTTGAGTTTATGAGTAGGAAATGGAAGCCTACACAAGATTTTTCAACTTGAAAGTCACAATCCAACTTGTATATTAGGGAGATTAATCTAGCATCATAGATTTTATTACAGCAGGGAGTTTTCAGAACAGTGAGGCAATCTGGGAGACAATTCCAATAGGTAATTTCAACTAGTTAAGAGGTAATGAGTATCTGAAGTAGAGTGGAACCAATAAAGATAGAAAAGGGAGGATGAAAAGGAAAACTACTGCTTAGGTATCAACTATAAGATTTAAAGGATCCATTATCAGAAAGAGGAATACATGAAATTTTTGGTAAGAAGATGATTTTGGATTTAGACACTTGAGCTGGGGGTGTTGTTGGCCATTGAGGTATGATATAAGGAGAAAGGTCAGTGCTAAAGATACAGATTTCAAACAGATCTGCACAGAGCTAATAATGATTAAAGCTCTGTCTGATTATTTAATTGTTCTTCTTAAGATGAATTAGTGTAGAATGAGGAAAAAATACAACATGCTGGCTTTTGAATTAGTGCAGGTGTGATTTGTCAGTGAAAATCTAAATCTGTGGATAAAGACAGCAGAAATTGGAGTAAACTATAAATAGTAAATATACTCAAATAATAATTTAAAAATAATAATCTCCATGGAGGGACAGTTTAATAATACCATGCAGTAGTAGCCTTTCCTGAGTTACTATAGAGTTAACCTCCACTTTTTGTTCGTTGTATGATATGATAACTAATTATTAATTCATGTCAGCCAATAGTCACTGTGGTCTTATTTGTGTCAATTACTTATATTAAAAAGTTTGGTAAACTAATTTCTACCTTTCAAGGTGCTTTTTGTCTATTAATCATAGATGTGTAAGAAAATACAATGACATATATTGCTTGTGTTATTAGAAATATATTTATATTCCCTTGAGGGCATCAATGAGCCAGTGGTTGGTCTGCTTCTTGAGATAAATGTGATTTCAGAAGGAAAGTATTAAATGAGTTGTCTAGATAGAGAAATATGTGCCCTTTTTTCTGTCCCTTCCGCTAATGGGAGAGAATGTAAGAAGGAAAGCAGGAGAAAGGGTTTTCTGGATATCAGAGCACTATAAACAAAACTGAGGTGCAAAATGTAGTGTGATGTTTAGAACTTTCAGCATATTATATGATAGAACATGAGTTACTGTGGCACTAGACAAAACTCTGTTGGATTTCAAGGACTCTATAAGGAAAGTGTTTGTTTACCCTGATGAGGAGTTAGGACACTGTCCTATAAGGAGAGATTTTAAACAGGGGAGAAATGTGATCTAATTTGCACTTTAATAAAGTTCCTCTCCTCAGTGTATTGGGTAAAATAGTGGGGAAGAAGAGTAGAGATCAAAGGTAGGACTGAGAAGGTATTGCATTAGTTCAGAAATCTAGAAAAGAGATTTAAGCCATCTTCTCTAGATTCCTGGAAGAAGGGATAGAGAGAAGTAGACAGAGTTGGAATTTCAAAAGTAGTTTCACCAGATTTGGTAATTGTTTAAGTGTAAGAATGAGGGACAAGATTGCAATAATGCTTTATTTAACTAGATGGATAGCAGTAACATACACAAGATAGAAAAAATGAGAGCAGAAGTATGTCTGAGAGAAAGCCATAAGCTTATTTTCAGATAGGAGGTACCTGTAGTGTTTATAACCATTCAAGAAAAGGTCTTTAGTAGACAGATTTGAATGGCTTTGGGACTCAGGCAAGTGACCAAGGCTGAAGAATTTGGAATCACTAATTTATCAGTAGTAATTGAGTCCTTAAGAAATGAGATTAACTTCCAGAAGAGTGTAGAAAGCAAAGACACAGAATGTAAAATAGAACTCTAAAAATACAAATGTTTCTGGAATATCCAGAGGTATCGAAGAAACTGCTACCAAGGATATGGGATGCCAAGTAAGATTGGGATTCATGAGGTAATATTCAGAAAAGATATTGAGGAAAACTTTTAAAGCAATGACATAATACCAGGTTGAAAAAGGATGGCAGTGAAGCTATAGCAGTGGGTAATGAGAGCGAGGGATCACCCAGAGTAGAGAATAAGCCTACTTCAGACAGTAGCAAAACTTTGGGTTAGAAAAAAATAGACACATAGAGATTAGATTAGATAGATGATAGATATGTAGATAGATAGATGATAGACAGATTAGATAGATTAGATAAATAGAGAATAGGTAGGTAGGTAGATGATAGATGATAGAAAGACAGATACATACATATATACAAACATACATACATACATATGTACATACTTACAGACATACATACAGTAATAGATAAAGATATCTACCCCCCAGCATGCCTTCATGTGTTCATGATTTTATAGTACATTTACCACTTCTCCTTATTGTGCTTCAAGTTAACTGAGAAACCTGCCTTGCCCGTTCCTTGTTGCATCCTGTGATCCACGGTACAATAATTCACAACTGTAAAATAATAAAAAAATTTATTACTGAAATATCCAGGATGATTTATTTTTTAAAAGATCAGATTTATTTCTCTGGTCACTAGGGATTTGTTTTCAAATTTTGGTCAATGAGATCAATCAGCATCTTTCATTAGAATGATCTTATTGTATGAGAGAAGCTGCCCAAAACAAGTCCAACCTCTGTTAGTCCAGCATACACACAATGCAAGTCTTTTTACTGAAGTCTTCTAAGTGCTGATTTCTGTTTTGTGATGCCAATAGCAATAACCACAAACTATTCATATTTTAGCATTTTGACACCTCCACACACTGGGCTCATTTCTATAGCACACCTGGCATCTTTGAAAATGTTAAGTCACATCAGAACAATTATTTTAAGTTCCAGTCCTCTGGAATCAGTGGTGCAGAAGATCTCTTGGTAAAGCTTAGGTCTGAAATAATTGTGTTTCTTTTCCTCGTAATTTGGACTCATATGGTTTATAGAAATTTGGCATGGTCCTGAAACCTTCCCTCCAGCCAGCTTGCCACTCCAGATGGTATTGCCTTTCTAAATAAGCTGAATCCTTTGGTCACAAAGGTAAAATAGCATTTATTAATAAGTCCTTGGCTAGTCTTGCTTACCACTTTTATTCACTCTATTAATCATAAATATGTGGTTCTTAACTCTTGATATCCCTGACTGGTGATAGGCATTTTGAAAGTTCTCTCGGCTGATCTCATTATTTCTGTAGTAAATAATTCTAAAAGCATTCAGCATTATTGATGAACACAATCCTTTGGAAAAACATATCTTATTTAAACCATTAAATACATTTAATCAAGTTTATTTTAATTCTAAGTTCAAGAATATTTATTTTATCTATCACTAGTCCCATAACAATAAAAATATTGGTCCCCAACTGGTCATCTAATTATTTCTTCAAAATGGAGTCTTGACTCATTACATACATCTAACTTTATAATACTGAGAGACTGAACCATAATGAATATAGTAGCTGTATAAGAGATATTTGATAAGCATACCTCAATTTTCATTTAAAATTTTAAATATTTAATAATTTCTGGCTTTGGTCTTTCTGCAAAACTAACTTTGAAATAAATATTTTGCTTACTACAATTTTAAGTAAGAGTTTTCAAGAAATAAAAGCAAAAAAAATGTTTTTATAAACTTAGAGAACCAATACTATTTCCTTTAGAACTACCTATGTTTTTGCATTTTATTCTAAGTAATTCTTCCACCAAAGGGAAGACAAAGGATGTGTCATTCTATTAGTCCTTGTGCAGGTACCTCTGAAAGTAGAATTCAGATATAGCATTCTCCATCTGCCTTCTGTTTGTGTGAGATAGCTTTAATACTCAATTTATCTATCAAAAACTATAAGTCATATTTTAAGCTTTTTCAGAGATTACTATAACATTGTTCATTTACTCAATATGGAGGGATTTTTAGGACAACACTGGATATCTTGAGGAAGATAATATTTTATTTAAATAAAACTATCTCATAGCTTTAGTGATATGGTATCACAAAAGCTAACAAATTGTAGGATTTGGATCTTGAGTCATTATAATATATATGAATATTCCTCATTTGACACGTCCATTTTCAATATTTTGGTAAGCAAACCTAACAGTTATTTGTGTTCTGTGTGCACAGGTAACTTACATTAACCCCATTTTGTAGATGAGGAAATAGTGTTAAATAACTTAAAGCATTGAATTCAGTGAAGCCCAGTGATATTCTCTTAGATTATAGCTTTGAAGCACAGAAGAGATATTAAGAAAAAGACAGAAATCAAAGAACAAATGCATAACAGTTTGCTTCAGCCTATTGAATGGTTATATGTAGTTTCATGTTAGAAAAAGATACAGAATCACTATATTTTAAAGAGAGATTACAGGTAGACCCATGAGAAATAATAAGCAAGTTACTGGGGTATGTATCGACCTCCTTCTTTTTACTGTAGTAATGAGTCTGAGCACTAGCTATGGATTATATTGATCATATATTAAAATGACAGATGGTCTTCACATTAGCTTGCATACAAGTCTCTTAATGAAAACCATTGTAACTTGTCAGATGTAACTTAAGAAATGAACTAGACATTGATAGACAAGACCTTCCACTGACTATTGAAAACAGATTCTCCCTGATTAAACTGATGCTTCTGACTTTAATGAGCTGTTATTGATTGGTTATTTACTGCTACAACATATTATATTGCTGTTCAGAGTACCATAGTTCAGAGATTGTAAGCATTTCTGTTATAAATCTTTTTTTAGAAGCTTGCAGCTTAACCATAAAAGTAAGCAAGTGATATATGACATAGAGTCACTTTGACTGCAAATTATTTTCCACAATTAAATATATATATATATATATATATATATATATATATATATATATATATATATATAAAAATAATTTGGTAACTTCAATTTTCTTTGAATTACCAGAAAAATGAAGGCTTAAGCTAGCCTTTGAATTGTATGAATATATAATAGAGTTCTTGTTGAAGATTTAACATGATATGCTTTACTGAAGCACCACATAAGACCACAAAAAACAACAACAACAACAACAACAGTGCTAAAATGGTAAATGGAAAAGGACATTCTGCCAGCTTCTCCTTGAGTTTAAATCATGGACTATGAATTTATTACTTAAACTAGTTAGATATACACCATTATTAAAATAAGAGAAGGATTATTCCAAACTGAAAAGAAGAAGAAACTGGCATCTGTCTTCTAGTAATTTTTCTGAACCCTGAGAGTATTTAAAAAAATATGAAAATTTTTTTATTAATTAAATCTTTTAAAAGTTTATTTTAGAGCATATTGTAATTTAAAACAGTATTTATAATTTTAATTTTTGACAGAAATACCTCATTTTCCACACCATTACATTTATGAATACAATATTGTTTTAAGCATCTAATACAATTTTTCTCTCTTCCTTTGGATTAAACATTGAAATGTTTGCTAGATGATTTGGGTGAATGGATGAATGAAATTGATGAATGAGTAAAAGTTATGAGAATTTTTATTTCGTCTCTCCAATTCTAATGAATTCTAAGTATTATTTTATCAGAAGCATATCAGTTTTTGCCTTTACTTTAAAATATCAGTTCTGTATTTACCTTTTAGAACTGAAAATAAATTTTTTAGATCACTTGTATCTTTGATTTGAGCACCAATCCAGATACATTCTGAGAGTTCTTGGCCAGGCAAGAATATACCAATTGACTCTGGTGCTACTCTTACATTCTGAGATTTAGGTGTGTCTACTGAATTATTAAGTGTCATCAGGAAACCCAAGTTAAAAGTATAGGTGCTTTCCACCAAATTGGTAAAATTTAAATGAGAGTTTGCACATTGCTCAAAAAAGCAAATTTCGATATTAATGAACCATTGGTCCATTCTTTGAGTATATCATGTATCACAAGTCTTATATCATAGCTAGGTATTTCTAATATTGGTGGACATTTAATAATTCATATTATATTAATAACTACCTAAATGTCATTATCTACAAGGTGCTTTCATTGTTTATGAGAAAATAGTGCATGCCATTTCATGTTTCACAATACCTGTAAAATCATTAGTTTTACTGATAGTATCCTGTTTGATTTTTGATAGAATTAAGTGAAGATACCATTCAAATGTAACTATTAAGCATAATAACTCAGACAAAGGAGTTGATTGATTCTGACAAAACTTGTTAATGTTTTTATACACACATAAACATGAATATGCTTTGTTGACTGACTTTAATGATCTCAAAAACATCTTTCAATTGACATATTTGTTACAATTTTGGTTCAATGAAACACAGGAAGTGTATGAGTAGAGAGTATAGCAATATGTAATTATGCTGAATGACATCTACAATTCAAAGAACACTAGTTTGTGCAATTCAGTAAAGGAAAAAACATATTTAAAAATTTTAGTTCACCTTTCTCATGGTTATGAAATGAATGAATGAAAGCATATTGGAGAAAAAATTAGAGAGCTAAATTCTCTGTATACTAAAATCAATGGGAGTCTTATAGTAGAAGTATCTGAGCTATATTATTTCTCTCCCAGCTGGGGACTGGTTCACTGAGCTATGTGGTTTTATAATTGCCACAGTATTGAAATTGGTTTATTTTTCCAGTTCTATCCACAAATACAAAAGGTAGGCTAAACCAGAATAATCTCCATGGAGTTCCATAATGATGGCTTCAATTTCCAAATAATATTTTTAAAAGCTTTTTAAGATTTTTTTCTTTTTCTACACAACATGAGAAGTAATAAAAGGAAGTGAGGTATTAATGCTAATCCCAAGACTATTTTTAAAAAAGATGTTTTCTCTTATCATTGTGTAGAATACAAGAAAACTAAATAGTTCCCAGATGACCTGTGACGAGCACTCTATAGACAAATGAATTTTTTTTGTTTTCTCTTTCTTAATAGTTTATGTCAAGCTGATTATATATCAGTGAATTCTATCATTTTTAGTTTTATTTTCTTGGGTTATATCTCTGAAATATTATTAAGGAGGAGAAAAGGTAATGTCAGAAGAGGGAATAAAATGAAATTAAAAGCAAGGCAGAGAAAGCAGAACATGAGGGCAATAAGTCTCAAGAAGAGGAATAAGAAATACAGAATTTGTACAGTTGTATAACTATCATCTTCTAGTGTGCATGAAAGGAAATTTTTTTCTTAATTCTCTAGTGTCTGTACTTCCTTAGAGATCTCAACTATTGAATCAACATTCTACTCCTAATATTTAAATGATTTTCTATACTTATAATAATTATTCAGGCTCAGAATTTGACCTGTAGTCTCAAAGATAGATTAATTCTTAAATTCACTTCTTTTCCAATTAATCACAAACTCCAAAACAGTGGAAAGGTTGTAGGTCTGTATGGAGTGTCATGTTTACTGCATCTTCCCTCTCAGAGATCTGAGCCATTAGATAACTTGTCATCTCTCTTGTTTATAGTTAAGTATAATATGTATGTTTTCTGACTGTCAAAAATGTTATGTCCATAATACTCTCATACTAAATGCATTTTTATAGAAACAATAAAAAAGAAAAAAAAAACACTACTTTGTTCTAGGATTTTTATTTTCACCAACTGATTAAAATAGACATGCTTGAAGTGGGATACAGCCCCTCTCGGGTATAGTGATGTACAAAGTGCACCTTTTTTTGAAAAACAGATACATACAAACCTTTCGCTCATCTATAATACAGTTCATTCTTTATTCAATCTTTATTCATAACCTAAGTTATGAACATTTTCCTCCAACTGTGAGCTAATACTTCCAACGACTGATCTAGAGAAAGCAAACTCTTTCATGTCAGTGTGTGGAAATATTTTAAAAGGTACCTCTATATTAGAATAGTTTTGGGGAAATCCTTAGTCATCCATAACCTTATTATTTAATTAAATATAACAGAAAAGAAGAATAGAAGCTTATAATCCAAAATCATAAAGGCTTATTGTTTTGTTCTTAGTTTTTCTAGCTACAGAATGTGGAATCAAAAGTAAACTTTAATTAATGGATAGGAAGGAAGACTTGGTATATGCCAGTGTAATAAATACAGGAAAAATTAGCTTAAAAGAGACACTAAGAAGTTAATTGGCAGCTGCTGAATTTATACATCAAGTAACTTTTAGGCATCAGATGATTCTTGGTCCTTCTAAATTGCATATTATAGAAGTTAAAAGGAAAGCCTCTAGAGTAGAATTTCTCATTCTTGGCACTATTGATATTTTGGGACAAATAATTTTTTGTTGGGATGGGGGGCCTGTTGTATCTATGGTAGGATGTTTAGCAGCATTCCTGGCCTCTACCCACCAGACACCAGTTGTACTTCCCCTCTCACAGGTGTGACAACCAAAAATACCTCTAGATATTAGCACATATCCCCAGGGTGGGGTTGGGGGAGGCGTGCAAAATGCTTACTTAAAAAATTGAGAATCACCACCACTTTAAGTCAATTTCTTTTTTTTTCCATCTCTTGTGAAGACAGTGCAAATAATAATTGTGCTTTCTTGATGGAGTTGTAAAAATTTAAAATATTAATTGATTAAAAATTTAAAAATTAATATTTTTCTCACACACTACATACCAGAACATTGTCTGGTATGTAGTGTGTGAGAAAAATATTGGATTATTATTATCATGGGCAGAAAACTGTGAATGACGATTACTTTGAATACAGAGTGGCCATTCTTTGACTGTTGCAACCATTTGGTCATGAGATGGGTTGACATCACCTGTGTTTATGTTTGTTTTCAGGATTGTTACGTTCATTTTATAGATTCTATTCCTTTTTTCTTTTTAATAATATAAAGTAATGATTTTTCTCTTTACCTGTAGGAACTAATAAACGAGAAATTACAATGGGAATAAATTGTTTAATTTTGCATGGAAAGGATTCAAGATTTAAATTGGCATCATTACAGTGGATGAAGAAATTTCACTCTCTCGTGTCCAAACAAAAGTAATAGGAAATTTGAATTTAACATATCAAGACACAGACCACACACCTCGTGGTATTTAAATGCAAAAATAACTGTGATCCGGGCAAAATTATCAACCGCTTTACTTGAATTTTTCAGAGATTTTTTTTTTTTTTTTAAGATTAGAAAGGACACTATGAGAATGAGATGCAATAAGCAGGTGGTGATTTTGTTGACATCAGTGTGGAACTGACTCATTAGATTGATAAGCTGCCATGTAGAACTCACTGCATAGGTATTTTCCCCATAGTCTTCTTATTGATTCTGGGCCAGATGCATGTTGCATACAGACTGATGAATTTAAGAACAGATTTAATGACTGTTTAATGTAGCCTTAAAAACAGCTTTCAAAAGTCATTAGGCCTGCAAAATGATAGTGTTTTTACCTTTGAGACATTATTCTACAGATAAACAGATTTCAGTCTGAATTTATTCTCTTAATTTACCACAAATCTGTATGTTTCATTAGCCAGTAAAAGTTTTGTTCTGCTGAAAAAAACTCTGAACATGAAGCTAAAAGCTATATTTAAAATTTAGTTTCTAATATTTGAAGTATGGTTCTGCCACTTTATAGCTGTGACTTAGACAAGGTGACAATTTCTTCGACCTTGGTTTCTTCCATTGTAGGAATCAATCTAGACCAGCAGCTCTCAACATGCCATACGTAGGCCAGCAGCATGAGCATCACATGGGAACCTGTTGTAAATGCAAATTCTTAGGCCCCATACCAGACATACTGAATCAGAACTCTGGGAAGGTGGCCAAGATATCTGTATACCTGTGATTTAACAAGTCCTCTAGGTGATTCTGACTCCTGATAAAGGTTGAGAACCACTACTCTAGGTCATTGATCAGCCAATATTTTCTCTATAGCATCAGACAGTAATATTTTAAGTTCTGTGAAAAAAAGAAGCAAAATCAAGGATATTATGTAGATATTTACATAAAAAGAGAAAATAAATTTTTCTTAACATAGTTTAAAACTATAAGAACAATTTGTATTGTATGTTTCTAGTAATTAAAAGAATAAAATCTTGTGTTAGAAAGGAAACTATTTTAGTGAGTTTGAGTTCCAAGTTACTGTTTATCATTAAATTGATTGCATATATTCAAATATAAAAATCATTCTTAACTCATGGACCATAAAATCAGGTGAGATGCTGGATTTGGCCCTTTTATGAACTTACCTGTATCAATGCTAATGCTCTTTAACTACCTTTATTTTCTCTCCTCTTCAGATAAAATTGAGAACCTAAATTACAAATTCTGACACTCTATCCTGAACTTAACCTCATTCACCTCTACCACTAGTACATGTCAATCATTCATGAAAACAAAACAGTAAGTGGTTAGACAAGATATAAAGTCCAAAGTGAGTTCTCATAGTCCTGAACTGATTTCTCCCAGAGTAAAGCCAAATTCTAATAATATATCTTATAGATAGACTTTAATCATGCTGTAGTATCCATTAGAAATATTCTTCATGAGTTCTTTATCACCTCTTGGGGAAATAAGAGTATTAAAAGTCAATGGTGTTTCAGAGATTAACTGAAATAAAATATATCAAAGCCATGTGTTCTTCTAAATAAGATATAAGCAGGAACATAAGATCCCAAGCAATTAGTTGTTATCAGACTCTGAATAAGACTTATTATTCAGATTCTCTTTCATCCATCCAGGTGGGAATACTAGATACAAATATCTTTTTTAATCAAACTTTCTATCTTAAGTAAAAACAGAGAAGAGGGCCCAAATTAGTTGAATCAAATCATTTGCTTTTGCCCAAAGGTTGCCTCCTGCAATTCTTTAGTTTAATTGACTAGTTTAATTTCTTTATATAGTCACTAGGGCATTGATAAGGAAATGACTATTCATTTTTAAACATTGCTTGGGCTACATTTTCTCTATCCCCTTGACTCAGAACCACTGTGATGCCTCTAGTTGCTTTGCTCTCTGCTATGTGGAAGATAAACTCAGTATTCTCCCCTCTAGTATGAGCATGTCTATTATCAGTATTGCGCACTTGTGCATCTGGTCAAGGACTGAGTCAAGGTGTTTGGCAATGAGGCAGATATAGGCTATGTAGGACAAGGGGAAGTGGTGAAACATCGATTTTTCTGTTCACAGTGTAAAACCAGAAAAACATTCCTTTTTGCTTGGGTGGAAAATTAGATACTTTCACTTTTTTTTTTGTATTTGCATTGGATATTTGCAGCAAAATTTTTTTAAGCAGGTATAATGATAACTTTAAGCCACATCTCAGTCACTGGTATTTCTCCTTATAAAGGAGTGAAGGTCTGAATTCCACTAGAATGTGTTTCCTACACTGACACACAGATTTACTTTTTATTCTTTCTTTTAAATTTTCTAATGAGGTAAAATATACACATGGTAGATTATATGAAGTGCACTAATCTTAAATGTATGTATATATCAGTGAATTTTTACATGCATTCCTCTGGGTAACCACCCCAGGTCACAAGAGAGAACATTGTCTATACTCCATCCAGTCAATACTTAGCCAAGGGGTAAAAATTCTCATTTATCTAACCATATATTTGTCTATTTCTTAAAAATTTATATAATCATTTATTATATAGTTTTCTGTATGTCTTTTTCTTCAAAATTATGCCTCTCATTAGATTACATTCTTAACTATATGTATAGAAACAGTCAGTTTTGTGTCCTCAGTTTATAAACCCAGGTAATTCACCTCTCTAGAAAATATATAAAAAAACTACCTCTTAGATCAATGAATATTAATAAAATGCATTAGCCAAATATAAATAGTGAAATGCTGTTTCTTATTTGTTATCTAATATAATTACAGTTTTTCATATGTAAAATCAGAAGTACAGATGTTTCATATAAAATACAAATTAAAAAATAATTTTAGATTTTGCATGTTTTAGTGATTATTGGTAACATAGATTTTAAAACCTAAATTGCTTTACTTAAAAAAAATTATAATTTTCATCTACTTCACACTTTATGAGCCTAATCTTTCATGGTTCATTAATTCAATTTTCTCTGGTGGCAGTTATATATCGTTTGGATTTTCTGTCATGTCATTATTGTCTTCTAATCTATATGTGCTCCTTTGTGAGTTTTTGTTCTTATTTAACTCAGTCCTTCCATTTTCAAATAATTTTCTATACACCATATTAATTTTATTTATCATCCCTGGGTTTGAGGATGATATTTAATTGTTCTTCTTGCTTGATTCATCTTTTTCTAAAAAAATATTCCCTCGTAATCAGTTTTCCCCAACTACTTTATTTCTGTTATTTACCAATTCCAGACTTCAGCCAGTAGGAGTCCTTCTACTCCCTTTCCTCTGTCTTCTTAGTACCACTCATAATTCAGTTGAAAATGAATCATTAAATCAAGAACTAAGAATATGTAAAGTTCTTTTAAAAAAAAATCAATAGATGCCAATATCAAGATGACAAAGAATTACTTGACAAATTACTGGAGTCCTCATTGCACTGATGATCTAACATTTGTGCCTGACTTACCCTCTCTCAGCTGCAATTTATCTACTTTATGCTCCCCATATCTCCGATGGTATTAGAGAGGTCCTCTGCTGAACTACTTAAATCGGTATTTCTCTTACTTCAAGACTGTGTGGATCTATTTTAAAGGAAAAAAAAATTCTATAGATCACTATGTTGACTTAAATGATTTCATTGTACTGTAATAGAAATAAGTACTAACATAAGCCTATGTATAAAATCCTTCTTACAGATCTTATATAAATATAAAATCAAATAAATTTCAACTAACAGTGACAAACTTATGAAATTAACGTAATTCAAATGATTCAGATGAATGAAAATAAATTTCCACCCACGATGTGAATATTGTACTAATTGCTACTTTTTGTACATAGGCAAGCCTAAGAAGAGTGTTGGGAGGATTGCATCATCTCATGTAACATGGTATTATGGAAGGAATATAAATAATACCCTGTAATGTGAGATGATGTAATCCTCCCAACATTTTTCTACATCAAAAATATTCTAAAATATTTATGCCTTCATGTGCAGCAATGTCATTTACCTTCCCTGGTTTCAAATGCATCATTTACCTCTTAAATCCACCTGGATTCTTTTCTCATTAGTTCACTAAAATGAAAGCAGTGTTACCTGATTGCCATGCGATGAATGATAAATACACCCATAAAATAATCTTGCAGTCTGCAGATAGGAGGCTGGCATCCAGATGGCACAGAATATGTTTACATTATTTTATAGATTATTATTTAAATGAAAACCCAAAATATGGCATATCTAAAAATATATCAAAAAAACTGAGTTTAGGCTCATTGAGTTAAATAATTATATACTACCTATGTATTCATACCCAAAAAATTAGGTAGACTTTGTTTCCTTTAAATGTGTTTAAATATGTGTCCTGTCTCATTAAGTGGATTTTAATGTCCATAAAGGCAGAAGCAGAGATTAAACCCTTTTGTGCTTTCAGACTCTAGTTTGATACTTGTACATATTAATCTTCACTATAACTTCTCATTGATTAATTATTGAGCTAAAAGATGCCTTTCCTTGCTTGTTTCATTGTTTTCTGCCTTCTCCTGCAGGCAGTCTTGGTTCTCCTAATGGCTCACTCTTTTTCTTATCCTCAAACCTCCCTACTATTAAAACAGCACCATATTCTTACATCTATAACTTTATTCATAATATTCTTTTCATTTAAAATAATTTCTCTGCTGACTGTATTACCACATTTTGTAGTTTTTAGCTGAACTTTATATCTTCTATTCTTTGCAGAGACTATTTTTTTATTTCTTTCTAAAAGGTTCTTAAGTGCTGGTTGAAGCAATTTTATGATGGTTGTTCTAAAACTTTTGTCAAGTAATTCTACCATCTTTGTCATCTTGATATTGGCATCTATTGATTGTCTTTTTTTAAAAAATTAACTTTACATATTCTTAGTTCTTGATTTAATGATTCATTTTCAACTGAAATCCAGACATCCATGGATACCAACCTTGTGGGGGAAGGTACCACCTCTTTACTGCTAGCTGTGAGTAATTATCTATGTCCCCTACTTGGCATGTTGATGCTCAAGGGTGTGGTACTCCTTATAACTTTTGCCAAAGTTGGGAGTTCTAGCTTCCCACTAGGCCCCCACCAATACCAGAAGAATGTGGGTGACCTCATTACGACATGGGGACTGGTAATAGTTCTCACTCTCCACAAGCCTTCTGGAAGCTACCCTAGTGGGAAAGGGTTGCAGTGCAAGATAGGTGTTGAAGTCCAGACTTTCCGCATGGTCCCATTGGCATAACACAGTGGGATCTCATTACAGCCTGGCAGGGATGAAAGTCTATCTCTCTATTCAGCCTTTTTGTGACCCCCCACCCTGGCAGGGAATTTGAGGAGCTTCCTTACAGACTGGCAGAGGTGGAAGTCTAGACTCTCCCCTTGGCTTTGCACTGTTCCCCATACTATCCATGTCAAGAAAGGGGATCTAGACTTTTGATCTAATTTATCTTTCATAAGATATTCCTTTCATATCTAGTTGTTATAGGGAATTAATCATTCACAAAGCTATCTCTAAATTATATTTTCCTAGTTCTTAGTCAAATATCTTTACCTCTCCACCTGCACTCACTCCTTAGAAGATTTCATCAAATTCCATGCCTATAAAAACACCTACATTTTTTTCTACAACTTCTAAGCTTTTATCTTCAGTATCAGTCTCTCTTTTGAAATCCACACTTACATATATATGATTCCTGACATCTTCATTTTGATACCTAATAGGCAAATCAAATTTTATTCCTTTCATCTCTAATATTGCAAACAAATCTGTTTCTCTCCAAATTTCCTTAAAAAAAAAACCCAGTAACTTTATTCTTCCAGATGCTCATGCTGAAAGCAATGTATTCCTCTTTTTTCTCACATTTAATCTCACAGAAAATCTTATAAACTAAATTTTCAAAATACATATATTTCTAACAATTTTTTAAAACCTCCACTGCTACCATCCTAGCCTACACCTCCATCATTTCCAGTGCAATGTAATTGCCTTTGGTTCCATGTTTCCAACCTTCTCCCAGAGTCTATTCCCATCAGTGCTAGAGTGATTCTTTAAGATGGAAGCCAAGTCAAAAATTCTCTGCTCATAAAATTTCAGTATCATATAATTCACAGTAACATACAAAGTCCTGCCTCAACTCCTACCATCACCCATCTTGCCCACTGCTTCAGCCTCCCTACAGATAAAAAGCCAGACCAGTCACTCTATGACCAGAGAATCTTTGCACTCTTTTTCCCATACACATAGAAAACTCTTTTCTCAAATGCCCTCATGTTATTTTTTGTTCAGGTGTCAATTCAAATGTCACCTCATTAGAAAGGACTCTCTGACCACCTCACTATTTTAGTACTTTTCCAATGTCATTTTTTTTTTATCTCCTTCACCCTGCTTTATTTTTTTTCATAGCTCTTATCACCACCTGACATATTATAGTTTGTTCATTCATCGATTTCTGATTTTCTCCATGAAAAGTAAGCTCCATGAGAGTGGGGCTACTTTTTATTCTCTGCTGTATTTCCAGTACCTAGAAACATGAGTGAAGCAAAGTAGATATTTAATAAATATTTGATCATTAATTCAAAAATATTTTTTACCACAGTTAAGAATTTTTTTCTGGTTAATATACCTCCTGCAAAATATATGTATAATCAAATCAAATATATATGTTTAAATATAATGTTTCATCTCTTTATATATTTCTTTTCTTCTTCCCAAGGCCACATGTATTTAAATTAGTACCAAACTATAATGAGAAAAGAAGTAATGATAATTCTGATTAAATGTCTGTGCATTCAGCTTGATAATTCTATATTCCTCCTTCCAGTCATTAGAATTTCTATCTTATTTTAAATAAATTCCTGGAAATAGAGATCCTCTACTATAATAACTTTTCTGATATTAATTATAAAAAGTGTAGGAAAAAGTAATATGTTCCCAGAATTTAGAATAATATATTATTTCTGAATGAGATATATATTCTCTTTAATACTTATTATCAGCCTATGTGTCTTAATGGTAGGATTTACTTCTACACCCACTTCTATTTCCTTGTGAACTAATCTTATAATGACAGAGTCATTACTCTAGCATCTCCTAGAACCAGTGTGTGTTACATTATTTTTTTTCACATAGATTGCAAACTTCTGGGAATTTCTGCTTGTTAAACATGACTGAAATCTATTTCTGGAGTTTCTTAACAACAAATTATGAAAAAAATTAGACATCTGCAAAAAGGATTTTCTTCTACTAAGCTTTTTAGATATGTCTAGTGGCTTTCCTATGTCTTTAAATATTAAAATAAAATTTACTAAGTGATTTTAATAAAATTACAATCATTATTTTGCTGAGTACAAAACATACTCTTATACTTATAATTGTCTTTGGACTATATTATCAGGCCTCCTAATTCTCTTGAGAAAATTTCAATTATTTTACTAACCAGTTTTCTTGCCACCAGACTGTTAAATGGCCTACCAAGCCATGTTCCACTCTCTTTTTGTCACAGTGGTCTTTGGTGTCAAATACCATCTTTTAAAGATACTCTAATGGCTTTTAAATGCCCAAAGAAGAAAATTCCCACATCTTCACATGACAAACAAATCTTTTCATGAGTTAACACCAGTCGACTTTTTCTAGCCACATCATCTCTACCTGGCCTTGCAGGTACAGCCTTGTAGTCTGTAACAAGCCACACTTTAGGAAGTCTCATACCTTTAACTGAAACACCTCTTCCTCTAACCTAACTGGTAATGTTCCGTATACTTGTCAAGGCTGACATAAACATCACTTTCTGTATTAAGCAAAATTTCTAAAAATATTTTCAGGTTTCTGACATTGCTTAGGTATGAATAATCCATACTTGAATAATACATAACTGATACTCTCTTGGAGCTTCCAAGCTGTGAAACCTTCTGTTTACTTGCCTTTGCATCCCTCCTCAATCAGAATTAGATTAGATTCCTGAGCACTATGTAACAAACTGGTTATATATCTAAGTCTGTCCCTAAACTATGTACTTGTCAGGATAGTAACTTCTTTTAATCTTCCAATTTATTTCTAAATCTAGTGAAATTTAGTGCAAGAAAAGATGCAAGCTCAATGCTAGCAGATTTGAGATTAAAAAGGGAGACACAATGCAAGGTTGAAAGATTCAGTTAACCAGCTGAATGTTTTCCCTAAAGAAAGATTTTTTTTTAATTTACTTGATATGAAGAAAATTACTTCTTTTGAAGGAAAATTTTTAACCTTATGAAGAATTTTTATTGATGTAGGGTATTCAAATATACTAAAAAAAAATTAAAATAAAGTTGCCTCTTGTCTAACATTGACAAACAAACAGAACTGATTTATTTGTATGAGGAGTTATGGCAATTTTGCCTAGGCTTAAAGGACACTAGCCATGTATTTCCTGACATACCAGGCAATTTACACATTAAGGTTTTTAATTAGTTACGTTGAAAACTATGAACTGAGTAATACCATTCATTTATGGTCTTGTCCTGCAGCTGCTGTGTTTTACATAAGATAATTTGAAACAATGAAAACAGAGATCTTTAATAAGCTTTACTATTAAGTGCAACTGAGCCTTTTAAGAAAATACTGGCATTTCACAGAAGACAGTAAAAAGCATAAAGTGTAATTTTTCTCAAATAACAAAGAGGTGAATAAATACTATTGACGAATACAAAAGACACATAAATATTAACATAGTAACCAATAAATAAATACTTATTGGCTCTAGGAAGAATCACTACACACAACTCTGCAGTTTAGTTCGTACGTGGTGAGCCGCCTATAAGTCAGTTATGGTATATTTTATCAACAGATCCTTGTCTTTTTTTTTCTAAATTACAGTACAACAATATAGAAACCAATAACTTAATGCTATCTCAAAAGTCACACCTGAGGCCCATAACAAAATTCAGGCTGGAATCCATTATCTAGAGAATCCCCAATCACCAAGTCTTCATGGCTGCTAGGTTCCTTCAGTCACAACTTCCTGTGCCTGCTTTCTTCCTCTGCTTTCTCTTGGCCTCTGTGTTGGTACAAATGTTATCACTTCTTGTCTAAATTTTGTCAATAGCCTCTTAACTGGGTTCTTTTCTTGCTACCCCCATTTATTTAGTTCATACCCATAAGAGTTCCAATTCTAAAGCACAAATCTAATCATATTGTGTTCCTGCTATAAAAACCTTCTTTGACATCAGTATTAAATCAGTTTCTAGTAAATTCTATGGGCTGTTGTTTACCATCTGTATGTTTTAGTGCTCTTAAAGAGAGATTCGTTCATCATAAAATCACTTTTCAGCATCTACTCTGTGTTGAGCACAAAAGGGACTTGTCACTGCCTTGGAGCGATGTGGTCCCTGCCCTCTTGGTGCATAGGTGTTGTGTTAGCTTCCTATTGCCACTGCAACGAATTACCAAAACCTTAGGGTCTTGATACAGCACAGAGTTGTTATCATACAGTTCTGGAGGCCAGAAGTCCTGAAATCAAGGTATCAGAGGAACTGCCCCCCTCCCAGAGGCTCTAGGGGATCATGCATTTATTCCTCTGCTTTTCCAGCTTCTAGAGCCCACTTGTATACTTTGGCTCTTTTTTCTTCCATCTTCAAAGCCAGCACTGTAGCATTTTTAAATCAATTTATCTCCTGTCCTTTTCTCCCCTCC